>JAIVFH010000070.1:0-181434 GCA_025765595.1 Obelidium mucronatum | reverse complement strand
ATTCATAACCTTGTGCTGCATCTGTTATCTAAAATCTTGATTAATGAACAGAAGGTGTGGAAGGAGCCAGATAGCAAAGCCAACAGCACTACTGACAGATTGTCCTCATGACTGCAATGGGTGCTGCTTACATAGCATTAATCCTCTATTTAATTTGTGTCTTTCATAATTGGGAGTTAGGTGCACAAGCATGACAGGAAAGCCAGAAAATTAAATCCTTTAAACATGCTCACTCCTGTCAAAAAACCCTTCTTCAAGACAGTTGAATATTTATGTGTTGTCTGACATGTGAATATTGTTTCTAACTCAGTTTCCTGTTGATTGTCAGGGAAGTAACATCTTGAACCTGTTCATTTTCTAAAAATAACTATTAAGAAACCCCTTGTTAAGCCTCAAACCATTTGAACAAAGTAGGACCGCTTTTTCTATAAATAGAACTACAAGGAATTGACCTCCAACCCCCTCAAACTCCCCTTAACATGACAGGTTGACAAGCAACCTGCAATCAGGTTGCATTGGGGATGGAAAAGTTATGGGTAAGAAATGTTTTCTTTGTAGGGTCCCCGCTCAAGCAGTCACTCAAAATTCTCGTATTTGTAGGTTGGCAAGTGTGCCGACTTCCAAAATGCAAAGGAGCAGTTCTTAATAGCAAAGTTGGTCTATGTAAAGAGCATTTGTATCTGGAGAAGCTCTGTATGGTCAAAGATTGCAGTTCTGAGAGAAGCAGCTCAAGCATGAATGACGGGTCCCACCTTGCTTGCACAAATGCCGATCACCTTCAGATTCTAAGAGATGAACATGCTCGAGTCTATGAAGCTATTACCTCCAAAAAGGCGCGTCAAACAGAATCCCGAAAGAAGGACAAAGTTTCGACAAGTCACGTTACAAAAGAGGATGCCAAAGTTTCCTCTACACTGAAGTATTCTATCTCAAGAAGGTGTGTGTTTTGTTCTTCTGCTTAATGGACTGATGAAATATTATGGTCAGATTTCTTCCTTGTGTCTTTGTCCTTGTATGGAGTTGTGGAGTTGTTGTCAACCTCAGTGAAATGCATTCCAATGAGGCATTTGATGGTGATCAAGGTGTTGCTGCCCTCTTGGTAAAAACATTTGAGCAGCCTTGGATCATACCACGACCTTCTTTTTTTTCGACAGTAGTTGTCGCCTGTACCAATGCTACTCGCGCCACGCGAGGTGTGAATGAGTCGTATGAAAGGCTGCGACAGCTTGTGTGCTTTGTGGTGGATCGGTTCCATTTCAAGAACATCGAAACACCTTTTGCAAGAAAGAATGCAACCCGTTTTGTTCCCGGACCTTACAAATCCCAATGGGACACCAAGATTCAACTCGTCAATTGCCAAATCAACAAATTCCTGGCTCACTGCTGTTTCACACATGTGAGAAATGTGGATGAAGTTCAAGCTTGTTTATTTTGTACAGTTTGGTGGATATGAGAAATAAGCTGCTGGAAGTTGGGGCCATTGGTAAGGATGGATTGCGTACAAACAACCACGAAGAAACATCTCAAAATTGCAAGTCAAATTGATGATTTGATGCCACTTTATGAAGCGATGGAATGAGAGATGGAAGTGACGAAGAATAATGAATGGGAGATCAACGGGAGATCAACGTCAAAGATAGGAATAAAATTGGTTTATTTTTTATGATATTCTTAAGCTTCCATTCATGTCTCTTAATCCAAGCATCCAAATTGTGGAATTTTCCCCACAACGACCAAAGTTAGTATTTCACCTTTAACATTGACTTCAAGATTGTGAACCACATTGATCTTATCTAGTAGCTGTGTGAGTTCAGCCGAAATGACTTTGATGTTGAATGCGTCACCCTTCCGTGACGAGTCTTTCAAGGAAACATGGTTCAGTCTGGCATTTCGCTCAATCTCACAGAAGTATCAAAGACAGCAGCTTGTAGCGGTACATATCCCCTGCTAAGGAAAGACACATGTTAAAGCGGAATTCTAATATCACAATCATTCAACAACTCACAGTCTGGCCACAATGATCTTTCACCAGGGTTTTCATCCTTTACAGCTTTAGCAATGGCATCCTTAGACGATCCTGTTTTACAGCTATGTGATGTAGTGGAGGCCTTGGATAAACTCCCGGCAAAAGTCACTGGGGGGGCTGTTGATCTTATTTGCCTTCTTGACAGCGAAGGTGAAGAGGATTGGACAGTTGGAGATGAGGTGGACTTGGTGGAACATCCTGCCCCAAAGTTTATTGCGTACTTACAGCACGGAGTGGCAGGGATCCCATCAACTAATTCCTCAGCTCCTACCATGAAAGTTGCAACGCCAACTCCAGCATCCGAATCTTCTACGCCCCAAGTCCACTCTGCCAAAACAGCTACGCCACCACCAAAGAAACCCGTGCATCAAGCACCAACCAAAGATACCATTGGTCTATATCTTCGTCAAGTGGAAGTTCCAGCATAGCAGACATTGACTTTGACTGCTTTCTTAGACTCCAATATCAAAACCGAAACTCGCATAACAGTTGTAGAAGCTGCTGCTGGTGTAACTGTTGCACGAAGTACAGTATCCTTCACTGCGTCAACTGTAGCTGGTGGGGCGTCACACGGCTTTGACCTTTCCGCTGGAGGACCCATTAGTGGGCCAAACTGTTCTGCCAAATTCATTGCTGATGCTTCCCCTGGTGCATTCGATAATTCCACTGGTGTACTCTCCAAGGCCAAATCCATTTTGTCAATCTCCATAACCATTTCGTCGATTTCAGGCTCCATTTTGGCAATAGTGTTCGGATCATCGGCAGGAGCAGTTGGGGCTGTTTGAAGCTGCGTGGTCTTGGTAACCAAGTTGGTTTCGGCATTTCCAGTGGTTTCCATGGCATTGACTCCAGTATTTTGTGGAATTCCGTCAGGATCCGTGACTTTGAGTTGGGTATCAACAGAGATAAGAGATATAGATTCTGCCGCATCCGGCAGTGCATCCATCTTTTTATTCATTTCAGGCTCCATTTCGGCATTGCAGGTTGCTTGTCAACCTGTCATGTTAAGGGGGAGTTTGAGGGGGTTGAAGGCCAATTCCTTGTAGTTCTATTTATAGAAAAGATGTTCCTACCTTGTTAAAATGGTTTGAGGGTTAAGAAGGGGGTTTTTAATAGTTCTATTTTTAGAAAATGGACACGTTCAAGCTGTTGCTTCCCTGGTAATTAAAGGAAAATTGACTTGGAAACCAAAGTAACTCCAGACAACACAACTGTCTCAAGAAGGGTTTTTTGATCTGAGTAATCATATTTTACTGATTTAATTTTCCGGCTGCTGCCATGTCATGCTTGTCCACCTGAAAACCAGAATAAGCGTTTGTCTAATTGATTTCATCAACTAACACAAATAATGGAAGCTCTAAAAGAAGGCAAAATAAGAATGAGTCAAAGCCAGATTAATGCCTAGTAAGCAGTACAGATTGCAGGCAGACTCATGATGAGAATCAGTCTCCTTTTGGCTTGTTTGACATCTTCTGGTTAAATTTGGAAACAAAGACGACAGTCTCTTTTAATTTTCTGGCAATCAAAAAAGAAATTTTGTGCTTACAAGTTTTGTAATCCCATTAAGTCCTAATTTCTCTGGAGTTGCAACCTGCACTGCGAAGAAGCAAAGTGACTGAGCGTATGTCTCTAGTTAGATTGCGGATCATGGGTGGGAGGAGGTGGGGCTGTTTGAACCTGCATTGGAGTTGTGGTCTTCGTAACCAAGTTGGTTTCAACAGTTCCAGTACTTTTCATGTCGTTGAATACGATAGTTTGTGGAATTCGGACATGATCAGTGAGTTTGGGTTGGGTATCAACAGAGATGGGAGACATAGTTTCTGCCGCATTTGGCAATGCAACCATTGTTCCTGATACTAGCGGCGCCGCGAGTCCTGGCAATGCTGCCGCAGCTTGGCTCAGAGCAGCAGTGAAGCTGATTTCCAGGGTAGACATCTTTGCTGCTTTTGTAGTTCTTGACCGAGTGGTCCTTGTTGACACAGCGCCATCATCTACACCAGCGGTTAGCTGCTACTGTTTACCAAGATATAAAGTGTAACTCACCATTGCCTTCTTTGGGTGGCGTTGCTTCAGGAGGCGTTCCCACTTTGCCCTTTTTTTAGGGGCTGCTTTCGTCTTGGCAGAAGTGGTCAGATACACAAAAATAGCAACAGTGTGAAACAAATAAATACCGTCAATGTAAGCAACCAGCACTGACTTTCAAAATTGAATATCCTCATTCATTTCAACCATTGCTCCGTTCCTGACTTCCTCAATTGTTGCGACAGCTTTTGCACCAAGCAAAAACTTCTCTTCAACAGCACACAACTGTTCCTTGATAAGTTTTGAACCCCATAATCATCAGCAACGTGTTGATTTGCGGCGAGCTAATGTAAGCTTTATGTGGTTAATTGTTTGTCAGGAGACAAGTTGTTGTCTTTTTCCCTGCCACAGACTCCGCTTTTATAGCGTTTTACTGTTGCTTTAGTCTTTTACATGGTCCCATTGAGACCTGTTGAGGTTGAAAACCTCGTATCCCATTTGCCCATTGAGGCAGTGCATCAACTTGACATGGCAATTTCCAATTGGGGGAATTTATTGAAGGGGAAATTTATCGCCGTCTGACGGCGTTAATACTCAATAATAAAGGTTACATTTACAAAATGTCTTCATCTTTCTACATGTGAGCAGCTGATAAAACCACATGCCACCAAGGTCCAAAAGCATAACCCATCTCTGGTTAAGGCGTCCCTTAATCTCGGCAGCGCACGGCCGATGTATTATGGTGTTTTGGTTTGGAAAGCATGCAGGAAAGATGGACTTCCCAGTTTCGAATCACGGAAACTCCTTTTATTCTAACAATAAAGATTCGGGTTGAATTATTCAATCCGTACAACTTATATTTTATTTCTAAAGTAGTGCAAGTGATATTGTATCTTTTATGCGTAATACTCAACATTCCCCCGCAATATTACTTGGCTGCGTTTTGGGGTGTGGTGGAAGATTTGACTTCTTGCAACATAGCCAAATTTTGATGTTCAGTAGGCCCAGCTGCTTTCGTTAAGAAATCAGCCCACATTTGCTCGGTCGGAGTGTCCTCTAGGACCACTGTGCCGTTGTTAATGTGGTAGTTTAAGTTCTTATCTTTCAGGTCCATATGTTTAATACGTTGATGTTGACCTTCCTCATTAGCGATCAGAATACTTGACGTGTTATCTTGTTTAATAACAATATGATCTTGACCAGAAATACCCAAAGATTTCATAAGCTGCAATAGCCAGATAATCTCGCATATGGCTTCAGAGAGCGCAATGAGTTCTGCTTCAGTGGATGACAAAGCAACAGTAGTCTGCTTCCTTGACTGCCACATGATTGCAGCGCCAGCGAAGTGAATAACAATGCCTGTTCTAGAAGCGCGTCCTTTAGCTTCAGCGAAGCTTGCATCTGCGTAGCAGATTGGCCGTAGTGTAGGATCATTTAGGAAATACTTTCCCCCGTCAACGCGTAAGATTTCATTACCTGGTTTCTGGTAACAAATTCCCAAATCGCGCGTACCGTTGAGATATTATTGCAGGTTGCTTGTCAACCTGTCATGTTAAGGGGAGTTTGAGGGGGTTGGAGGCCAATTCCTTGTAGTTCTATTTATAGAAAAGATGTTCCTACTTTGTTCAAATGGTTTGAGGGTTAAGAAGGGGGTTTTTAATAGTTCTATTTTTAGAAAATGGACTTGTTCAAGCTGTTGGTTCCCTGGCAATTAAAGGAAAATTGACTTGGAAGCAAAGTAACTCCAGACAACACAACTGTCTCAAGAAGGTTTTTTGACCTGAGTAATCATGTTCTACTTATTTAATTTTCTAGCTGCTGTCATGTCATGCTTGTCCACCTGAAAACCAGAATAAGCTTTCCTCTAATTGATTTCATCAACTAACACAATGGAGGACGGCCAAAAATGGTTCAATTTGATGGTTTAAGAAAAAATAACCACATGGTCAACCTTTCCCCTAAACTGCAAATTTCTAAAAGTTGACCACAATGTGTCATCCAAAAACACAGGTCATTTTCTGTGGTTAATCACCAAACAGGAACTATGACCGGCCGCAAAAATTCAATAGTATTAGGTTTATTGCTCGTTTATACACAGCCACGTCAGATACAACAAGCCTTTGCTCCGAATTCTCCATGCCCCCATGCCGAAGTCACCTGAATTGAATTCTCGACTGTCGAACAATTCACAAACTCTATCCTGTCCATGGGCACCAGCAGGTTTGACAGAACTTATGTGGACATGTGGTTAGAAATATTTAATAAACTATCCTGCCAAGTTTTTCTTGTTCTCTCCAGTTCTTCCCTCTACTGGTTGTCAGGCTTCCTGTGGTCCTTCTTTGGTGTCTTCTTCATTGTTGCTGCCTTTCAACAGCATGATTTATTTTTCTAAGTCTTAAAACCGCGATCAAAATTAACTTCGGTGGTTAATTTGCTGAGATGAAAAAACGGTCTCAGCAAATTTAACCCTGAAGTTAACTCTGGTTAACTTTTGCTAAACCAGGTGGTTATCTTTTTTCTAAACCATCAATTTAAACCATTTTTGGCCGTCCTCCAATGGAAGCTCTAAAGAAGGCAAAATAAGAAGTTACTCAAGGCCAGATTAATGCCTAGTAAGCAGTGCAGATTGCAGGCAGACTCATCATGGGAATCTGTCTGCTTTTGGCAATTTAGTAAAACGCTATAAAAGAAGACAACAACTTGCCTCCTGACAAACAATTAACCACATAAAGCTTATATTAGCTCGCCGCAAATCAACAAGCGCTAATGTTTGTAGAGCTCAGAAAAGCAGGTTTGCAGTCTTGCACACATCTCAGTGTCTTCTGAGGGGCATTATGGAGTTCTCAGCAACACAAGTTGGTGTGCAGCACCAAGGCTAGAAGAGCAAGGGCCCTCAATTTTTTACACAGTATAGCTAGAGTCTGTGGACAGCTTTGGCCAAGGTTTCAGTGCTTACAAAGGAACACTTTTTCTGATAGGGTTGCATGATAAATCTGGCATACCAACAACACTCTGGAGGAAAAGGTGCAGCACCAGCTCAAACAAAGAGCAACTTGATTTATTGCTCTCCATAGATTAGGAGAACTTGTAGATTCTAACGATCCTGCTGAAGCCCATTACAATCGCAGCCATCGTATTCTCCTTTCTTCTATCTACTACAATGACCCCAACCATCCTTCTTTCCTTAGCTATCATTTTCCTTACCATAAGGGTGATCCCAACTCAGCTGGTTGCCCGGGCTATATCTCTGATAAACCAGACTGGAAAGATTGCAATCCTCTTCCTATTATAATGGCTTATTTAACTTCACGTATTTGTCTCCCAACTTCCCCCCCCCCCCCCCCCCCCCCCCCCCCACTCTTCATGACATCTGCTTGCAATGTCCCCACACGCAAATGGTTTATGCAACGCCTGCAAGCCTACCTCCACTCCAACATTGGTAGCAAATCTCTACGCCGTGGTGGTGCTATGTTTTTTGACAATTTTAGTACGTGCCTGAGAGAGAAAATTTAAAATTTATTACACAAGCCTAACTTTGAATATTTGCCTCACCAGATCATCTTCAAAGCCGCTGCCATTTCTAAACTGCACTTTGTCAACTTATATTAATTCTTGATTGCATGCAAACATAGCTACTTATTTTGTAGTGAATAAATTCCTGATTGTGAAATCTGAAGCATTAATTAACTTGATTTGAATTCAAAAGGTAGCCCTGCTTACCTTTACCAAAGCGTTGGTTCAGCTTCATTAATTGAAATTCAGCTTCAACTTTATCTTCAGTAATGTAAAGCAAGTCGTCAACATGACTAGCCATTTGTAAAGTGTTCTCCGGGCCGTTTGGCTCTTTTGGAGGTAGAGTTTTGATTAGATGACAAATGTCAGCAGGATCAGACTCAAACCCAAGAGATTTGTGAAAATTGATGAGAGTTTCAAACCAAATACGCGAGGCTTGGTGAATCCCGTAAAGAGACTTGTCAAGCCTACAGACAATTACTTGCCCATGTATATTGACTTTTCTAAACCCATGTGGCATTTCTAGATATAGTTGCGTATCTGTTTCACCATGTACAAATGCGTTTGGGACATCCACTTCGAAAACAAATTTACCTGTGAGTGCTGCGAAAGCAATAAGAAACCGAATAGTCTCTGTTCGCGCAACGGGTGAATAAGTTTTGAAATAGTCAAGATTCTTGACTTGGGAAAATCCGCGTGCGACCCAGCGGGCTTTAAAACGTTCCAAAATTCCCTTGGCAGAAATTTTGAAAGCAAAAACCCACGAGCCTGACATAAGGCAAGCGCCTTCCGGTAAGACAGTTTCTGTCCAAGTCTCATTATTCATGAGTTCGTTGTATTCACGTATCATGGCAGCTAACCAATAGGCAGCAAAGACTGGGTCTGCCACACGTACTATAGCGAGCGGTACTCCCGATTCGGACTCCTAGTCGGGAAACGATTAGGAGTCCGACTAGGGTCCTAATAGGGCCCTATTAGGAGCAGTCCTGAATAGGGGCCGAATTGGAATGGCCAATAGGCCAATTGGCGCTCCTAGCCGCCCCTTAATGTACTCTTAACCTGTTTCCAGTAGGAGATTTCTATTTTTTCCTTTTATTTGAAGGGGTTTTCTTTCTCTTAGTTGGACTTCCGAATAGGACATAGCATTAAATGAGTAAATGCACATTAACTACTGAAAACCTTTTAAAAGATGGCTATCAGAACTCCTATTAAGAGCTTAAAAATGCTATAAGGACAGGTCCGATTGGCTCATTTGCGATTAGGAGCGCCACTAGGACCCCTAATAGCGCCCTATTAGGCTCCTAATCGGTCCAGCTCCTAATAGGGTCCGATTCGGACTCCTAGTCGGACTCCTAGCCGGGCCCTAATCGGACCCTGAATCGCGCGTGCCGCTCGGACCCCGGGACAGTGTTTGGGATCTGAGGCAAGTTCTCTTTTCTCCAAATCTGTGTAGGCACCGGACTCGGGGCCGGAGTTACCCAAGTAAACTTGGCAAGGTGATCACGTAAGAAAAACAATAGGGTGAACTAGAGTCTAGCAGTGACAATTTTACTGCTTTCGCAATATCAAAGTCATTAGCTTCCCAATCCGGCAAGGATTCTTCGTCTGAATCCAAACCCTTGGAATCCAATTTTTCCGATAAATCGTCATCACGTGGCAGCAATGAAGATTGTGGTTCAGGTTCAAGACTCGAATTAGACATTCCTGAAGTGTCTAACAAATCAAGCGGATAGCTGGCCTCAGCTAACTCAAGAGTGGAATCTTGAGGATTCATACCAAGGTGACTGGCATCATGAACGATAACGTGACGTAACTGGTCAACTTTACCTGTCCGATAGTTTTCTACTAAGTAAACTTGACTGTCAATTCCTTTGTAGCCAAGAAATACACCAAGTTCAGACTTTTCAATAACATTTCTCCTTGAGCGTTGTTCATCAAAGATGAGAATGCTTGCAAGGGAACCAAAAACGCGGGCGTTCTTAGTTTCAGCGTGTCTTTAAAGAGCGCAAAGAATGGTGTTCCTTTCAGGTAAGGATGAAACAACATGTTCTTCAAAAACGCTGCATAAAACAGTGCGTACGTATAGTAATACTCACGCGGCAGTTTACTTTGTGAGAGTAAGCACTCAGTCATACCTTTTAAAGTACAAACTGTACGTTCTACAAGACCGTTGAATTCTTTAACATAAGGAGGAGATGCAGTCAACTCAATTTTCTTGATGCGTTTAGAGCAAAAATCAATAAACCATTGTGTTGTCATCAGTTCTGCAGTGTCAGAACGTATTTTGGCCAAAGCTGTCCACAGACTCTAACACTGAGTTGTGTGCAAGACTGCAAACCTGCTTTTCTGAGCTCTACAAACATTGGCCCTCAAGCTGCTATTTGTTTGAGCTGGTGCTGTGCCTTTTTCTCCAGAGTGTTGTTGGTATGCCAGATTTATCATGCACCCCTATCAGAAAAAGTGTTCCCTTGTAAGGACTGAAACCTTGGCCAAAGCTGTCCACAGACTCTAGCTATATTGTGTAAAAAATTGAGGGCCCTTGCTCTTCTAGCCTTGGTGCTGCACACCAACTTGTGTTGCTGAGAACTCCGTAATGCCCCTCAGAAGACACTGAGATGTGTGCAAGACTGGAAACCCAATTTTCTGAGCTCTACAAACATTAGCGCTCAAGCTGCTATTTGCTTGAGCTGGTGCTGTGCCTTTTTCTCCAGAGTGTTGTTGGTATGCCAGATTTATCATGCACCCTATCAGAACAAGTGTTCCCTTGTAAGGACTGAAACCTTGGCCAAAGCTGTCCACAGACTCTACCTATACTGTGTAAAAAATTGAGGGCCCTTGCTCTTCTAGCCTTGGTGCTGCGCACCAACTTGTGTTGCTGAGGACTCTGTAATGCCCCTCAGAAGACACTGAGTTGTGTGCAAGACTGCAAACCTGCTTTTCTGAGCTCTACAAACATTAGCGCTTGTTGATTTGCGGCGAGCTAATATAAGCTTTATGTGGTTAATTGTTTGTCAGGAGGCAAGTTGTTGTCTTCTTTTATAGCGTTTTACTGTTGCTTTAGTCTTTTACATGGTCCCATTGAGACCTGTTGAGGTTGAAAACCTCGTATCCCATTTGCCCATTGAGGTGGTGCATCAACTTGACATGGCTATTTCCAATTGGGGGAAATTAGTGAAGGGGAAATTTATCGCCGTCTGACACTTGGTGCAGCGTTCAAGGCGCTGGCTTTGAGAGCGTTATGCCCCAGGTTTGAATCACGGAAACTCCTTTTATTCTAACAATAAAGATTCGGGTTGAATTATTCAATCCGTACAACTTATAGTTTATTTCTAATCTCTGTTAAGTAGTGCAAGTGATATTGTATCTTTATGCGTAATACTCAACACAACGCATTGAATGGAAACCCGCCAAAAACTTCGAGTAAGTCTACGATGGAGTGTTGCATACGTAGGATTTTTCCATAAAGAAGTGGGGATTCTGGGAATGAGTGGTGGTACCGAATCCAAGCCCTGATGTATTGAATATATTCCGCCTTCTTGTGTCTCTGGGGAAACGTACTAACGTCGACAGGAGGTCCATCCTCCTCATCTGGTTGGTCCTCCCAAATAATACAAGAGTAAATGTAAACCAGGTTGTCTTTCCCACTTTTGTTACCCTTGGCAGACTTGACAGGCAAGAGACTCAGCCCGGGGTCCGAGCGGCACGCGCGATTCGGGGTCCTATTCGGGCCCTATTCGGGGTCCGATTCGGACTCCTAATCGGATCCGAATCGGACTGAGAGCGATTCGGAGCCTATTTGGCCCCAATTGGAGCTCCAATAGGAATTCTGATTGGAAAAAACGCGTTTTTTCATTGCTCCTAATCGGATTTTTTGCTCCTAATAGGAGCGCTACTAGCGTTTTTCATTCCTAATAGCAAACCAATTGGACCCATTAGGAGCCCTAATGGAGTCATTAGGAGCCCTAATTGGGAGTTTTCCCCCGATAATGACCCTTTGCACCGGTGAACATAAAAACAACCAAGAACAAATTATTCCGCTGCATGATGCAGACTATAGCAACTTTACTGCAGAAATCTCTTCCATTGCAATATAAACTTTTAACATAATTTTCTCAACTCTGCACTTGTACATATTTCCATCCCCATTAAAATTTCATGGCAAATTTTTTTCCCATCATCAATTTTTCACCCTGCATGTTTATTAACAATTTTAATACGTGCCTGAGAGAGAAAATTTAAAATTTATCACACAAGCCTAACTTTGAATACTTGCCTTAACTGCACTATCTTAACTTATATAAATTCTTGATTGTATGCAAACATAACTACTTATTTTGTAGTAGCAAACATAGCTACTTATTTTGTAGTGAATAAATTCCTGATTGTAAAGTCTGAAGCATTAATTAACTTGATTTGAACTGAAAAGGTAGCTCAGTCAAATAGACATAACAATGGAGTAATAATGATTTCTAACATAATTATGTGAGACACAAGTTTGTATTATGTCATACATTAAACCTATTAAGGGCACTGGGCAACAACTTTTTCCATTTGAGTGAAAATTTTGGCAGGAAATTTCAGGATGAAGGCTCAGAAAAATTTTCTGATGGCTTCAAACCCCACCAGATGCTCAACGTTTTTGAGATTTGCAGTCCTAACGGGGATCCTAGTAGGACCCCTAGCCGCGTTTGACTAGCTTTCCGACTAGGACTATCAACGCGCTATTAGCGATGGGCTGAAAAAGCCGTTAGGAGCTGTAAATCCAATTGGAAGCGCATTTGGAGCTCAATTGGAGTCCGTTTGGAGTGCCATTAGGCCTAACGGACAGCCTAGTCCAATTCGGAGTCCGAATTGAACCTGAATCGGGCCCTAGTCGGACTCCGAATCGTTTTCCGAATAGGAGTCCAAATAGGGTCCGAATCGGGAGTGCCGCTCGCTATAGTACGTGAAGAGACTGATGTCTTGTAAAATGTGAATGGGAAGTGTAGAGCGGGAGACTGTGGTGCTTCTTTTCGAGTGCTTAGTAGCCATTTGTGGACAATAAGTGGTTGCAAATCATACCCGAGAATGGCCCACAAATCATTTTTATTCAGAAAATTTTGTTCAATAATGATCCCACTAATGTGGTTTCAATATCATGCACCCCTATCAGAAAAAGTATTCCCTTGTAAGGACTGAAACCTTGGCCAAAGCTGTCCACAGACTCTAGCTATACTGTGGAAAAAATTGAGGGCCCTTGCTCTTCTAGCCTTGGTGCTGCACACCAACTTGTGTTGCTGAGGACTCTGTAATGCCCCTCAGAAGACACTGAGTTGTGTGCAAGACTGCAAACCTGCTTTTCTGAGCTCTAGAAACATTAACCCTCAAGTTGCTATTTGTTTGAGCTGGTTCTGTGCCTTTTTCTCCAGAGTGTTGTTGGTATGCCAGATTTATCATGCACCCCTATCAGAAAAAGTGTTCCCTTGTAAGGACTGAAACCTTGGCCAAAGCTGTCCACAGACTCTAGCTATACTGTGTAAAAAATTGAGGGCCCTTGCTCTTCTAGCCTTGGTGCTGCGCACCAACTTGTGTTGCTGAGGACTCTGTAAAGCCCCTCAGAAGACACTGAGATGTGTGCAAGACTGGAAATCTGCTTTTCTGAGCTCTACAAACATTGGCCCTCAAGCTGCTCTTTGTTTGAGCTGGTGCTGTGCCTTTTTCTCCAGAGTGTTGTTGGTATGCCAGATTTATCATGCACCCCTATCAGAACAAGTGTTCCCTTGTAAGGACTGAAACCTTGGCCAAAGCTGTCCACAGACTCTAGCTATACTGTGTAAAAAATTGAGGGCCCTTGCTCTTCTAGCCTTGGTGCTGCGCACCAACTTGTGTTGCTGAGGACTCTGTAAAGCCCCTCAGAAGACACTGAGATGTGTGCAAGACTGGAAATCTGCTTTTCTGAGCTCTACAAACATTAGCACTCAAACTGCTCTTTGCTTGAGCTGGTGCTGTGCCTTTTTCTCCAGAGTGTTGTTGGTATGCCAGATTTATCATGCACCCCTATCAGAAAAAGTGTTCCTTTGTACGCACTGAAACCTTGGCCAAAGCTGTCCACAGACTCTAGCTATACTGTGTAAAAAATTGAGGGCCCTTGCACTTCTAGCCTTGGTGCTGCACACCAACTTGTGTTGCTGAGGACTCTGTAATGCCCCTCAGAAGACGCCGAGATGTGTGCAAGACTGCAAACCTGCTTTTCTGAGCTCTACAAACATTAGCGCTCAAGCTGCTCTTTGCTTGAGCTGGTGCTGTGCCTTTTTCTCCAGAGTGTTGTTGGTATGCCAGATTTATCATGCACCCCTATCAGAAAAAGTGTTCCCTTGTAAGGACTGAAACCTTGGCCAAAGCTGTCCACAGACTCTAGATATACTGTGTAAAAAATTGAGGGCCCTTGCATCTTCTAGCCTTGGTGCTGCGCACCAACTTGTGTTGCTGAGGACTCTGTAATGCCCCTCAGAAGACACTGAGATGTGTGCAAGACTGGAAACCTGCTTTTCTGAGCTCTACAAACATTAGCGCTCAAGCTGCTCTTTGTTTGAGCTGGTGCTGTGCCTTTTTCTCCAGGTTGTTGGTATGCCAGATTTATCATGCAATCCCTATCAGAAAAAGTGTTCCCTTGTAAGGACTGAAACCTTGGCCAAAGCTGTCCACAGACTCTAGCTATACTGTGTAAAAAATTGAGGGCCCTTGCTCTTCTAGCCTTGGTGCTGCGCACCAACTTGTGTTGCTGAGGACTCTGTAATGCCCCTCAGAAGACACTGAGATGTGTGCAAGACTGGAAACCTGCTTTTCTGAGCTCTACAAACATTAGCGCTCAAGCTGCTCTTTGTTTGAGCTGGTGCTGTGCCTTTTCTCCAGGTTGTTGGTATGCCAGATTTATCATGCAATCCTATCAGAAAAAGTGTTCCCTTGTAAGGACTGAAACCTTGGCAAAAGCTGTCCACAGACTCTAGCTATACTGTGTAAAAAATTGAGGGCCCTTGCACTTCTAGCCTAGGTGCTGCGCACCAACTTGTGTTGCTGAGGACTCTGTAATGCCCCTCAGAAGACACTGAGATGTGTGCAAGACTGGAAACCCAATTTTCTGAGCTCTACAAACATTGGCCCTCAAGTTGCTCTTTGTTTGAGCTGGTGCTGTGTCTTTTTCTCCAGAGTGTTGTTGGTATGCCAGATTTATCATGCACCCCTATCAGAAAAAGTGTTCCCTTGTAAGGACTGAAACCTCGGCCAAAGCTGTCCACAGACTCTAGATATACTGTGTAAAAAATTGAGGGCCCTTGCTCTTCTAGCCTAGGTGCTGCACACCAACTTGTGTTGCTGAGGACTCTGTACTGCCCCTCAGAAGACACTGAGATGTGTGCAAGACTGGAAACCTGCTTTTCTGAGCTCTACAAACATTAGCCCTCAAGTTGCTCTTTGTTTGAGCTGGTGCTGTGCCTTTTTCTCCAGAGTGTTGTTGGTATGCCAGATTTATCATGCACCCCTATCAGAAAAAGTGTTCCCTTGTAAGGACTGAAACCTTGGCCAAAGCTGTCCACAGACTCTAGATATACTGTGTAAAAAATTGAGGGCCCTTGCTCTTCTAGCCTTGGTGCTGCGCACCAACTTGTGTTGCTGAGGACTCTGTAATGCCCCTCAGAAGACCTTCAGTTGTGTGCAAGACTGGCAAACCTGCTTTTCTGAGCTCTACAAACATTAGCGCTCAAGCTGCTCTTTGTTTGAGCTGGTGCTGTGCCTTTTTCTCCAGTGTTGTTGGTATGCCAGATTTATCATGCACCCCTATCAGAAAAAGTGTTCCCTTGTAAGGACTGAAACCTCGGCCAAAGCTGTCCACAGACTCTAGCTATACTGTGTAAAAAATTGAGGGCCCTTGCTCTTCTAGCCTTGGTGCTGCGCACCAACTTGTGTTGCTGAGGACTCTGTAATGCCCCTCAGAAGACACTGAGATGTGTGCAAGACTGCAAACCTGCTTTTCTGAGCTCTACAAACATTAGCGCTCAAGCTGCTCTTTGTTTGAGCTGGTGCTGTGCCTTTTTCTCGTTGTTGGTATGCCAGATTTATCATGCACCCCTATCAGAAAAAGTGTTCCCTTGTAAGGACTGAAACCTTGGCCAAAGCTGTCCACAAACTCTAGCTATACTGTGTAAAAAATTGAGGGCCCTTGCTCTTCTAGCCTTGGTGCTGCGCACCAACTTGTGTTGCTGAGGACTCTGTAATGCCCCTCAGAAGACACTGAGATGTGTGCAAGACTGGAAACCTGCTTTTCTGAGCTCTACAAACATTAGCGCTCAAGCTGCTCTTTGTTTGAGCTGGTGCTGTGCCTTTTTCTCGTTGTTGGTATGCCAGATTTATCATGCACCCCTATCAGAAAAAGTGTTCCCTTGTAAGGACTGAAACCTTGGCCAAAGCTGTCCACAAACTCTAGCTATACTGTGTAAAAAATTGAGGGCCCTTGCTCTTCTAGCCTTGGTGCTGCGCACCAACTTGTGTTGCTGAGGACTCTGTAATGCCCCTCAGAAGACACTGAGATGTGTGCAAGACTGCAAACCTGCTTTTCTGAGCTCTACAAACATTAGCGCTCAAGCTGCTCTTTGTTTGAGCTGGTGCTGTGCCTTTTTCTCCAGAGTGTTGTTGGTATGCCAGATTTATCATGCACCCCTATCAGAAAAAGTGTTCCCTTGTAAGGACTGAAACCTTGGCCAAAGCTGTCCACAGACTCTAGATATACTGTGTAAAAAATTGAGGGCCCTTGCTCTTCTAGCCTTGGTGCTGCGCACCAACTTGTGTTGCTGAGGACTCCGTAATGCCCCTCAGAAGACACTGAGATGTGTGCAAGACTGGAAACCCAATTTTCTGAGCTCTACAAACATTGGCCCTCAAGTTGCTCTTTGTTTGAGCTGGTGCTGTGTCTTTTTCTCCAGAGTGTTGTTGGTATGCCAGATTTATCATGCACCCCTATCAGAAAAACTGTTCCCTTGTAAGGACTGAAACCTTGGCCAAAGCTGTCCACAGACTCTAGCTATACTGTGTAAAAAATTGAGGGCCCTTGCTCTTCTAGCCTTGGTGCTGCACACCAACTTGTGTTGCTGAGAACTCCGTAATGCCCCCTCAGAAGACACTGAGTTGTGTGCAAGACTGCAAACCTGCTTTTCTGAGCTCTAAAAACATTAGTGCTCAAGTTGCTCTTTGTTTGAGCTGGTGCTGTTCCTTTTTCTCCAGAGTGTTGTTGGTATGCCAGATTTATCATGCACCCCTATCAGAACAAGTGTTCCCTTGTAAGGACTGAAACCTTGGCCAAAGCTGTCCACAGACTCTAGCTATACTGTGTAAAAAATTGAGGGCCCTTGCTCTTCTAGCCTAGGTGCTGCGCACCAACTTGTGTTGCTGAGGACTCTGTAATGCCCCTCAGAAGACACTGAGATGTGTGCAAGACTGGAAACCCAATTTTCTGAGCTCTACAAACATTGGCCCTCAAGTTGCTCTTTGTTTGAGCTGGTGCTGTGTCTTTTTCTCCAGAGTGTTGTTGGTATGCCAGATTTATCATGCACCCCTATCAGAAAAAGTGTTCCCTTGTAAGGACTGAAACCTTGGCCAAAGCTGTCCACAGACTCTAGATATACTGTGTAAAAAATTGAGGGCCCTTGCTCTTCTAGCCTTGGTGCTGCGCACCAACTTGTGTTGCTGAGGACTCTGTAATGCCCCTCAGAAGACACTGAGATGTGTGCAAGACTGGAAACCCAATTTTCTGAGCTCTACAAACATTGGCCCTCAAGTTGCTCTTTGTTTGAGCTGGTGCTGTGTCTTTTTCTCCAGAGTGTTGTTGGTATGCCAGATTTATCATGCACCCCTATCAGAAAAAGTGTTCCCTTGTAAGGACTGAAACCTTGGCCAAAGCTGTCCACAGACTCTAGCTATACTGTGTAAAAAATTGAGGGCCCTTGCTCTTCTAGCCTTGGTGCTGCACACCAACTTGTGTTGCTGAGGACTCTGTAATGCCTCAGAAGACACTGAGTTGTGTGCAAGACTGCAAACCTGCTTTTCTGAGCTCTAAAAACATTAGTGCTCAAGTTGCTCTTTGTTTGAGCTGGTGCTGTTCCTTTTTCTCCAGAGTGTTGTTGGTATGCCAGATTTATCATGCACCCCTATCAGAACAAGTGTTCCCTTGTAAGGACTGAAACCTTGGCCAAAGTTGTCCACAGACTCTAGCTATACTGTGTAAAAAATTGAGGGCCCTTGCTCTTCTAGCCTTGGTGCTGCACACCAACTTGTGTTGCTGAGAACTCCGTAATGCCCCTCAGAAGACCTTCAGTTGTGTGCAAGACTGGAAACCCAATTTTCTGAGCTCTACAAACATTGGCCCTCAAGTTGCTCTTTGTTTGAGCTGGTGCTGTGCCTTTTTCTCGTAAGCAGGACTACTATCTGCTTTCTTGAGCAAGAAGTAGTGATCATGAAAGGAGCTGACATCACTGAATAAAATACAAAGCTGGAACTAAGATGTAGTGTTGTTGCCATAGGAAAAAATCTGTTAACAGCAACAGGAGTGATTCAAACAGTTCAATTTTGATGGAGTGAGACTTTGAGATCTGAGCTTTTTCATTTGGTCAGAATTGTCTTTTTTAACACCCACAGATAATAATGGTCAAGCTTTTTTGTTCTCATATTTGAATCAATTCCGTGCGTATTTTTTATTGTGTCCTGATGAGTGTGTTTTTCACTCGAAAATTCAAAAACAAATGAAGGCGCCGTTGATCCAGTTCGAAGAAGAGAATCCTAAAACCAACCTCCGCGGCAACCGCGTCCGGCCGCCCGTTCGTGTTGCCGGCGTCGGCGGACGCGCGTTGCGGGCGGCAGCGTCGATCAACGGGTCGCTGCGGCGCGGGTTCTTTGAGCGGCCGACGGGCGCCGACGCCGCCGCCGCCGCCGACACGAGTGCGGGTGGCGCCGCAGCGGGTGGGGCCGCGACGGCCGGGCGCTTCAGCGGGCGCGAGACGGCGGCGGTGCGCGCGGCCGTGTTTGCGTACCTGGACGCGCACGGCATCGACGGCGAGCGCGCCGCCGAGTTTGTGGCGGCGAAGGGCGCGGCGCGCGAGGCGGCGTTTGGCGGTGCGTCTGCGTCTGTGTTTTGCGGTGTTCTTCGGCGCTGGCCTAACTAGTTGCTAGACAAACACAGGGACTTTCTCAGCGACGTTCTGCAGACAAGCGGCGCCAAGCGCTCCGTGCCCCAACTGCGCCGCTTCCTGAAAGACCAGCTGGCGAATCCGTGCAGAGAACGCGCCGGCGAACCGTGGACCCCGGAGGAAGACGCAACGCTGCAAGAACTCGCGCTGCTCCATTCAAACGCGTGGAAAAAGATTGAGCAGGAAATGGGCCGAGTCGGATGCAGGGTGAGTGTGATTTATACGGCTCTTCTTGAAGCGAAGCAACTTTAACAAACAAGTTCGCAGGAGCGAATGAGGCAAATTAAAACACACTGTCCCACTGTAACTACAAATACAACCGGACCTTTCACGCCTGATGAAGAACTTTTGTTTTTGCGCGGTCTCCTTCTCCACCATCATCCCATCAGCGACGATACAACCGATCCATCACCTGCCGCTCTTGAAAAGATTTCTTCAGAACTCATTCCAACACGGAGCATTATATCTTTGCGGAAAAAGTTTGAAAATGGATTTCGTTTGGTCTGGAAGGCAGCCAAAATGAAGGGATGGAAAGGGACCGAAGATGTAGATCACGTTGGCAAAAGCAAGGTGTCTAAACCTTTAAACTTGGATGTTTTGGTTGAATTGAAGGAAATATCCACTCCCGGAAAGATGTCAAAGGAATGCGATCTTGTTCTTTTGAACAGGTATGTCTATTGTTCAATTTTTTTTTCTTTCGAGGAAGTTTTACTGCATCTCTCCTCCCCCCCTCCCTCTTTCTCTCTATCTCTCTCTCTCTCTCTCTCTCTCTCTCTCTCTCTCTCTCTCTCTCTCTCTCTCTCTCTCTCTCTCTCTCTCTCTGTTTCTTCGACTTTTTCTTATGCTGCCATTCCACATCTTAACCTCATCGACAAAACAGCCTAAAAAACACAAAAGCCTATGACGAAACCGAAATATTTTGGAAATCCATCCAAAAAACAAAAGGCCTAGAAAACTGGCAGCCAAAACAACTTTCTAGGAGATGGTATTTACTCAAAGCAAAAGCTCCCGCTCTGTTGCAAACCCAGGGTCATTTTCAGGAATGTGTACTTCACTGTACGCGCGTCATTGAGAATGAAATCAAGGAGTTGGAGAAGGGGATTGTGTCGCAAGAGTTGATTGATGATGAGTCGGATGAAGATGAGGATGAGGATGATGGAGATGAGGATGAAGAAGGTGAACTTGAGGGGAATACCTTGTCAACGGCTGGTTCTTCTTCAACTACAACTCCAGCAGCAACAGCAACAACAAAAACAGCCTTGAAGAATAAACAAATGACGGGGAAAGGGAAGGGAAGGGATGCAGAAAAGGAGACTGAAAAGGCGGTTCAGAAACCACTTCCATCATCAACCAAAACACCAATTTCAGGGTCAAAAAAGAAGGAGACAGAAAAGGCGGTTCAGACAACACTTTCATCATCAACCAAAACACCAATTACAGGGTCAAAAAAGAGAAAGGAAAGTGACATGCCAGCAACTGTCATTCGAACACAGGTACAAACAAGTGAGAAAAAGGAAAAGAAAACCAAATTAATAAAGTAAACTTTGACCTGTTTTGGCCTTCCTTCACATTGCTCCAACAATGGCATTCTGCTATTCTGCGGGACCTCTATTTGATGCCATTTGATGGTTTGATTACTGTTACTAAGGTCTGCTTTTGATTATCTAATATATTCTAATCACTTTGAGAAATGACATCAGCATTGATGGTTTTGTGGCATAATTACCGCCTGCCACGCGGTAGTCCCGGGTTCGATTCCCGGTCAATGCAATTTAGGTTTGCATCATTTTGTTTTCCAATGTTTCTGGCCATCGTCTATGACCCCTCATTCCTTTAACATATATTGCGGCTTCCTTTTATAACTTCAAGATGCAGTCTTTCGGACAGGAATACTGGAGCATGATTGTTGAACAATTATTTATTTTGCTGGTGTAACATCTGGGAAAATATCTGGGTTGACTCCAGCCAGCTTTGAAGTTCCGTCAAGACTTGGAGCATCAGTTGCGAGCAAGATCTTTTTGATGTGGTTGAGCTTCGACAGGCTGTGGTCCAATAGCGGTACATCAGCAACGGCAAGAACGAAAGGAAGCACAACAGCGGGGGGCCAGAAGTTTTGCATCATGGAATTCAAATCATGCTTTCAAAAAGGAGAACCTTGAACAGTTCTCTCTGATTCCTGATTCGTTTTAGTTGAGAGGGGAAAGAAGGATCCATCGTTAAATACCAAGATTGAATTTTTAAGAAGGAAAAATCTCGCTGACCACACTTGGCGATTTCGAATTTCAACCAGAGCATCCTATTCTGAGTCATGTGGGAGTGTGGTACGGTGATGGCGGGAAGATTGGGTCTACACTCTTTTGAAACTGAACGCAAGTTTGGGAGGATACGAAATGTCAAGAAGTTTCGGAGTTTGGATACTTTGACGGATGGACTGGATTGGATCGCGAGGGCCTCTTTGCAAGTGTAACTTTGATGCTGAAGGATCTTCGAAAAAGGCGACCAAGATCCAGGGTACGCAGGGTACGGCAAAAAAAATGTATGGCCGCGTACTCCTTTCGAAGATCCCATGTGGTATGTTGATGGGAATCCGTTTGGGATGATTTGAATTTCAAACTGTTTATTCGAATTTGATAGTTCTCAAGTGGAAGACTTTTGCTGATTATTCGACGCAGGTTTCTCGGGCCTTTCAGGTTTCTCATTCAAAGCAGGCGGTAGCGTTTGCGGTCCAAAGCCAATGTTCTCCATACGATCTTGTTCCATCAAGTTCCTTTGTTTTTTTTTTCCATCGTCAGCCCATACCAAACACAAGCGCAACCGCACCTTTGCATCCGGCATTCAATGTACGATTTGGACAAGTCGCGGCACGCCGAGTGCTGGCCACGCTTCTGCTCGTTCATGCATGCCATATACTCGGTGAACTGCTTCTTGCACAGGCCTTCGATGTCCAGCGGAAAAGCGCCTCGTTCGGGTGGAATTGCCTTGATGTTTGTGCGCTGGAAGTTGTTGCCCATCGACATGATTACTGCTTTTTATTTATTTGTTTTATTTGTTTTAATTTTTATCTTACACAGATTTTTGTGTTATTTATTCAGGACGATGGACAAGGCCCAGCAACAACAACTCCGGCCCGCTGTCCGTCGCAGCATCGTGACGCGTCTGACTTCTGATTTGCACGAAACATACCATACGATAGACAAGGCAAGCAAGCAAAGACGGTGTAGGGATCTCTCTGTTAACACATTCCTCCAGCTGCGGGCAAAGCAACACCAGAGACTGCAGCAGCAGCAGCAACAACAGCAGCAGCAGCAGATGCGTCAATCGTGCGACGATGAAAAGAACGACTACATCTTCAGAGAAGGCGAAGTGTGGCTTGAGCGTTTCAAGATTGTGAGTCAGTTGGGGAAGGGGTCGTTTGGCCAGGTGTTTGAAGCAACAGGTGAGAGCGCTCTTTTTTTTTTGTCTTTCGCGTTTTCTTTGCCTTTAAAAAGAAAGGACAACACGCGCAGATATTTCAAGTGATGGTGGTGGAAGGAATGTGGCTATCAAGGTCATCAAAAACAGGAAATCGTTTCACAACCAAGCCTTGATGGAAATTCGAATTCTTGAATTATTAAATTCTCGCGATTCTGATGACTCTAACCACATTGGTATTCGCCCTTATTTTTTATTTTTTATTTTGTTCTTTTGCGTTTACCTTTTTTCGCTAGTACGGATGAAGGAACACTTTATTTATCGAAACCATCTGTGCATTGTTTATGAGCTCTTATCTCTTAATTTATATGAGGTTGTCAAGCAAGGTCATTTTTCAGGTCTCCACTTGAGTTTTATTCGCAAGATTGCTGCACAAATCTTGAAGAGTTTGAAACTACTTGCTCAAACTGATGTCCAAGTGATTCATTGCGATTTGAAACCTGAAAAGTGAGTGGGGCTACATATTTTTTTTGGAATTTTCTCTGCCGGATAGTGCCCTGCCAAAGGCAATACTCTTTGGCATTCTTGGAAGCCGCTTAAAGCGGTAAAAAGTTCTTCAATGATATGGAAAGGCGTTGGTGTTTTTTCCCGTTTACAATTAGCTAACACCTGCTCCTTTAAGCATTCTTTTGTGCTCCAATGGATCTACTAAGGTCAAAGTAATCGACTTTGGGAGCTCATGTTTTATTCAAGAAAAGGTTCGTTTAGTTTTTCACGATTTCACAAAATCGCGTCTCAACCGCAAACAACAACAACAACAACAACAACAATAACAACAACAATAACAACAAAACCGCATCCAAAGGCCTACACATACATACAAAGTCGGTTTTACAGATCTCCCGAGGTGATTTTAGGACTCAGCTACTCTACTCCAATCGATATGTGGAGTTTAGGCTGTATTCTCTTTGAACTTTTCAGTGGTGAACCGTTGTTTAGCGGTCAAACAGAACATGACCAACTGCTTCGTATTATGGATTTAATTGGCCTTCCACCTCGTTCAATGTTGGACTCTGGTGCCCATCAGAAAGTGTCTGCCATGTTTCACAAAACCATATCGCGGCCACCACTCCCTCCATACCCGACAAACAGCAGTAGCAGCAGCAATATTGGTGAAAACAATGACAAAATTGCTGCAGGAAGTGGAAGGAATGTCGAGAACAATACCAACAGCAGCAACACCTGCACTGCTATCTACAGACCCCTCGTTCCGTCGAGTTTCCAAACGCGCAACACAAACCTCCCAGACCTTTTGCACATGAAATTCCAACGAGCTCTGCAGCAAGGAAAGCACTCGCATCCGATTTCATATGTCCCTGCCAACAAGAACAACAACAATGGTTCTGGACCGACAACGACGACAACTGGAGACCAACAATCAATCAACAATGATAGTCATTCATTGAATGTGTATTGCGCGTTCCTTGCGGATTTCGAAAAGTTTGCGAATCTGATCATGAAGATGTTGGTGTATGATCCAGCTGAGCGGATCACGCCTGAGGAAGCGTTGCAACACCCGTTTCTTCGGAAGCCGGCGGTGGAGCGGGAGGTTAATACCAATGCGACAATGAAGAGTGTTTCTGGAGTTGGAGCAGGTGCAGGTGCAGCAGCGGTAGCAGGAAATGGTGTTCGATATGGACGTGGTGTTGGGGCCAAGGGTGGTCTTGTGGGCGAAATGTAGTGAGTGAGTGGGAATGTTCTGGTTGCTTGGTTTTTAAAATGTTACATACAAGACTGTTGTTAACTTTTTGTCGAATGTTTAAATATATTTATACTATATACTATTTATTTTATGTGTGTGTGTGTGATTTGATGAGATGTGTACTGCTTTTGGAAGAGGCTGAAGGATCAATCTTGAAGGGCAAAATCGCTTGGCGAAGTGGTGAACCACAACTCGTTGGACCAAAGCTCAATCAAATGCGAAATGAGAGGGTGGATTGTGAGAACCTGTTTTGGGGTGAAGGAATGAATGGTCAATGAATAAAAAGGTTCTGGCGGTAGCCACAGTAAAACATAGAGAAAAAAAGAGAGAGGATATTTGAGGAAGAATATGATATGAAAAAGAGTACAGCGGTCGAATACACAAAAGAATATGCCCCTTTGCCGTCAACCCAAATAAGAAAGAAGAAACAAACCTCAATTATCCAGAAGACGCAGTTTCTGGCGATATTCCCATCTGATCTGGCACATGCAGATTGATTTGAATAGTCACCATTGTCAGTGTAGACGGTAGTATCGGAGCAATTGAGAGTTTTGTAGTTGAAGGCAAACATGAATGCCACAACACTCACACAACCAAGAACGACCGTGATTCCCAATCCCTGGAATGATTGAGTTTATTTACATTTAATATATATTATTCTTTGGGGTTTCTTACCACAGACATGATTAATTTCTGCAAGTCCTCGTTCTTGACCTTCCTTAACGAAGACACGAGCATGATTGAAGAAAAAACTAATTGAATCACGAAGCACCATGTTGAGTCGTACGCGTCATAGACAGAAGCACTCGTAGTTGAGAGTCTGTGGGTGATCAAAGCGATTGACGTGGCCTTTCTTGATATATTTCGATTCAGTCAGAGATAAATGAGTATTCCAAGGGGATTGATTTTGTGTATTTTTTTTTCCTTACCAGTTGCAGGGCAGGAAGCGTCCAAACATGCGAGTTGATCTTGAAGGACATAACAAATTTATTGAAAAATCTTTATTGAAATTATTTTAAATATTTCTCTTTGGGCAAACAAAAAAACAGTTCGGACAACAAACACAAAAAGTAGCTCCTAAACAGCACCGCCAAGCAACCAACCTATTTTGCCAGCCACCCCACCACAGATGAGCGAGAAGAAGAACGTGGGCGAGATGTACGAGAAGGTGTGTGGGCGCAGGGTCTCTCGGCCGAAGCACCAAGCACTAAGCAACACACACTCACCAAACAGATCGAGAAGATTGGCGAGGGCACGTACGGCGTCGTGTACAAGGCGCGCGACCGCAACAACGGCCGCATCGTGGCGCTCAAGAAGATCCGCCTCGAGACGGAGGACGAGGGCGTGCCGTCGACGGCCATCCGCGAGATTTCGCTGCTGAAGGAGCTCAACCACCCCAACATCGTCAACCTGCTCGACATTGTGCACAACGACGCCAAGCTGTATCTCATCTTCGAGTTTCTGGACCTCGACCTCAAGAAGTACATGGACAGCATCAAGGTGCTGAGCCCGAGTCTGATTCGCGTAAGTGCCGCAGTGACTCTGGCACTGGTGCTCTCGCTAACCCTAAGACAGAGCTACATGCACCAGCTCGTCAGCGGCATGAACTTTTGCCACGCCCATCGCATTTTGCATAGAGACCTCAAACCCCAGAACCTGCTCATTGACCAAGCAGGTACCCTGAAACTCGCTGGCAAGTGCTTTGGTTATACTTTGTAGTAATATTCTTTGATTCTTATGCTTTCTTTTGGTTGTTGCTTTTTGGTTTCCAGACTTTGGTCTTGCCCGTGCTGTCGGTATCCCGCTTCGTACATATACCCATGAAGTCGTCACGTTGTGGTACAGATCTCCTGAAATCCTGCTTGGGTCCCGTCATTATAGCACAGCTGTTGATATGTGGAGTATTGGTTGCATCTTTGCTGAGCTTGCTTTGAAACATCCCTTGTTTCCTGGTGACTCGGAAATTGACGAAATCTTCCGTATATTCCGGTATTTTCTTTTTTTTTGCAACTAATATTGTATTGAGAGATGGACTTAAAATTTCTGTAACAGTGTTTTGGGTACTCCAAATGAAGATGTTTGGCCGGGAGTCTCTCAATTGGCTGATTACAAGGACAGCTTTCCTCAATGGAGCGCACAACCTTTGAAGAAGGTCGTGCCAAGCTTAGATGCAGAGGGACTTGACTTGCTGCAGGTGAATAATACTTTATGGATTCAAACCCTTTTTAATCCTTTTTTAGAATATGCTTGTGTACGACCCAGCGTACCGTATCTCTGCAAAGAGATCCCTCCAGCATCCGTACTTGCTTAAAAAGGATTAATTTTTATTTTCCTCTCCCTTCCATTCATGGTTGCTTTTTATGAGTTCAAAATATATTTATTGGTGGTATTATTATTATTCGTGCTGTAAGAAGAATGCCACTCCTGCAAGAACCCAGGTGGCTTCCTCTTCAGGGCTACATGGCACTTGCAATGTTCCAACCAGTTTTTCCCGTGTAGGTGTAACATACAACGGAACATCTATGCGAGAAGAGAGTACAAATGTCTATGTAATAAATAAATGGTACGCGTTATTATTTTTTTAGGAACGGCAGTTTTGTTTAGTCTTGTTCTTTTCTTTACCTTTGGCATCCAAGCCAAATACGCGACAGGAACAGAAGTAAAGCTAGCATCTTCGGAAGAAGCTTCAATCAACCTCATCGAATCCATATTACATCCTTGCAAAAGAAGTCCTTCGACTGCAATCGGCAGTGCCGCTTGCCCCAATTCGCTCTTTTTCCATGTGGAGAATAACGCGAAATCGTCCATTGGAATTTTCACTAGAAAAGAGTTATCAAAAGGTATTTAAATCAATTAAGATATTAATAATGAAGTAAAGGTGTTGGGTACTCACGTTTTCGAGACGTCTGTTGCCTTAGCGCATTCAAGAACGGAATGGGGTTGAACAAACACGAAAGTTTCAACGGCGTCGAAAATATCGCCCCCGATTGAGCCTTCCCACACAAATCATCCGCATTCAATGTATTTTTCACGACACTGGTCAAGAAATCTTGAGGGTCCTCAGGCCCTTCCCATAACGCCATCCACGACGACGGCGTTTCCGCCTTCATGAGGCTTGTGCAAATATTGAGTACTTCGTTGGTCATTAATAGAGTTCCGCGGAGAGTTTTGGACATTGAGGATAAATCAGAGTGGATTTTTTGCATTATGGAGACTCCGACGCCTAATTCCAAGGTGAGGAAGGAAAGCACCGGGTCAGATTTTGAGTCTGATTTGATTCGTTTTTGAATCAAGTCGTTTCCAGTGTTTAGCTGTTTTATTGTTGTTGTTGAGTTTTCCATTTGATACTAATATTTGATACTACCACTGACCTTCTTCCATAAAATCAAAAACGGCATTAGCTCTTTTGACCATCGCTCTTTATCTATTTTGTCTCCCTGGATACTGCTATTCCGCTGTTGTTATTTTTTTAACCGGGAGGATTATTGTTAGAAGTGTGTCTCTCCCCCATTTTTTTTTTCAACAAATACTTACCAGGGCTTTCAATTGGCTAAGAACTGCCGCGCTGTGAATTCCTTGGAGAGCGCGATCAATATTTGAAGGGAGACCGAATATCGACATGTTATCAATTTCGGGAAGTTCATTGATCACTTTCATAAACTCTGCGTGATCGGCCAAAGATGGAAGCACTGACGAAGAAAAGAGTCACGTTAGAGCTGTATATAAACTTGGAGGTAGAACGGGAAGGAATACGAGGCTCTTCTTTCTCTTTCTTTCTTTCTTTCTCTTTACCTATTCCTTTGGCCAGCTTTTTAGTCGGGGCTTTTCCGCCAATATTGAAAACGTCTATGCGAAAGAAAATTTTGTGTGAGATTATTGTGGCCCAGAATAACTTATAACCAAAGGACATTTACCATCGTTGAAAAACATGTTCAAGTAGGCATTTAACTTCATGTCATCGTAAACATCATCAATTCGTCCACCATACACAGCATTTTCAAGCAATCCATGGAGAATAGGCCACTGAATTGTCTTTGCATCCTTATTGTTGCACATATTGGACAGGATATCTGCACTAGATCTTAAATCTGCTGCCGAGAACTCATAAAACTTGTTCCATCCTTGTGGAATATAGTTTCTTCGCTCTTGAATAATCGCATGGAACCAAGCAAGCGCAAACAACGCCTGACCCCTCAACACAGACCCGCTGGAAATGAATTCGGGAGACCATCCCTCAAAGATGCGTTGGAGATTTTTCTTGACTCCCGGCGGTGCTTCGGATGTAATTTTCAAACTGCTTTGGAGCAAGCTGATGGGGAATTTGCTATGTGATTCCGATGTTAGCCATAATCTGAATTTGGGATGGAGGTTTAAGCTTCCGAGCTCTTTTTCTAGCTCTGGTAACCAGCGGATGACCAAATGGACATTTTGAAGACACAGCCAGCCTCCTTTGCTTGCCATTTCTCTCAATTCATTGATTGCAACGTTTCCTTGCCCTTGACCCATAGACACCTTTTCGCAAAAAAAAAAAAAAGGAACAAGAATTTAGTTTTGCAAATCTCGTATGTATGTAATCTGAAAGTTTTAATGTAATGAACCTGGCGGTAGTTATCTGCTCCAATCTCTTGAATCGCATAGTCGCGAAGTTCTTGGGAGGGATCGGCTCCAGGTGTGGTTATGAATAAAATTGGCTCGTTGGCCACTGTTTCGTCTTCAAATAACTTTTTGAAGTTGAGTGCTTTTGGGGATAAACTGGAAACTCCCAAGACTGTGCAAGAGAACATTGCCACTGAAAGAAGAAAAAAACGGCCACGTTGAATTTTAGTTAAGGTGGGATGGCGATTTATGAAGTAAAACTTACTGGCGCTCATGAGACGATCTGGTCGCAGCAGCTTTACCAGCAAAAGCTTTTGGAATGTGCTGTGAGTGGGAAGGAAAAGGAGCCATAAGAGTTGTTTTTTTTTGGTGAACCTAGTGTGAATTTCCAACAAACCTAATACGTTTTGACATGGAGGGAGGGAAATCGACTTCACAAGACCGACTCGACATCCAATTTGTCCAAGCTTCAGAGTCAGAAAAACCAAACGCATCGTAAACTTCTGCCGAAATAGTTTTGAGTTGTTTGAAATGCGCCTTTCTGTCATTGGGTACCCATTTAGGGTAATCTCCTTTAGCATCGTCATCAGCATCCAACACTTGTCCCGCAAATAGACCCCATTCTTTAGCATCAAACATATTGGAGTGCTGTTTGAAAATCAAATGAAGGGCAAACATTTGACGGTCGACTTTGAATAGCGATCGAGACACATATCTGAAGGTGAGTTTTTCCAGTTCGCTGATGAGGAGCTTCAACCGAAGTTCTGTTCCGTCTTTTGAAGCAGATCCCTCGAATTTAAGTGCCTTTTCAAAGATTCTGAGGAACGAGGAAAGGGAAAACTGATACATGTGATTGACTTTTGAAAATTCGCTGATGGCGAAAAACAAGTTGCTGCCAAATTCAGACAATGGAGTGAATTTGTCTCGCTCTTCGTCCAACGCCTTTTGCAGTTGCAGGAAATTTTCTAAGCTCTTGGATATACTCTGGCTCTTGGAATTTGTTTCGTTCAAGGATGATATCAAACTCTTGTTTTCCAAAATGTTTCCGTCGGAGCTGGCCAACTCTTTAAGGACCGATTCCTCTAATCCAGCTAATTGCAGTTTGAGGTCTTCCTCCGATTTGAGGAGCTGGACTTTTTGCACTTCCAACTCTGGTTTTTCGTGCTTGAGAGTGAGTCCCAACAGTTGGCCTGCTAATCCGGCGCGAGTGATTGTAAAGTTAATTTCGTTTACAAGTCCGGCAGCAAAGGATGGTACCGCAAATTGCGGTCTTTGAGTAACAAGGTAGAGTCGGAAGTTTTCGCTATAATCCACAGTTTTGTCTCCGAGTTGAACCATGTATCGAGGACCTTGTTTCACCAAGTCCTTGCGAAGAATTGGAAATAGGATGGGTTCGATTTCTGCTACTTCTTCAATGATGAGAGTCTTTCCAAAACGAAGGGCAAGTTCGAAGGATCTCATGAAGTTTTCATCGTGCTGTTTAATTATTTCTGGCTTTCGCTCTGCCAAGTGGGCTTTTAACCATGCTGTTGCCTGTGATGCCGGATCTACCAAGAAAGAGGTACTTCCGTTGAACAATACAGAAATCGCATTTTCAACTGATAAAATGTCTCCAGGAAGCCCCTGTGCCTTCCATGAAAGTTGGTCACTTTCGGTACACATAACTTTGCTGAAGCTGAAATCATCTATCGAAGCCAATGCCTTCCACTCATTGACATACTTCAAACGAACATCTTCAGATGTACTGCTCAGGTAGATAATGAATCCCGCAGCAATCAATGCGCTCTTTGAGAGATTTCCAATCAGAGATTTAATTTCTTTTGCTTGTATGCTCCATCTCTTTCCTTCTCCTGAAAGTTTATGCAAAAGGTCTTGAGAAGATTTGATAGTCGAAGAAGCCTTCTCCAAGTTATTTCGAAGGGTTTCGGCATCCCTCGTTTTCCCTCCAAAGTCTTCTCGCAAAGCAGCCACATTTTTATCAACTTCATCCAATGAATTTTTTAGCTTGACAACTCGCTCTTTGGATGCGTCTAAACTCTTGGTAAGTTTGTTCAAGTCTGCTTCCAGTGGGCCTATTCTTTCTAAAACCATCGAGTATTGTAGATTTGCCTTGACCCACATTGCAAGTGGCGCCGCGGCCACTGATGCCCTTCGGATAACAGACTCTTCAAAAGAATCACCTTTAGATTTCATAAAGGCATTGACTGAGTCTCGCACTGAGGGAGTAATGTTACGCGCATTGAAATTCATAATTTCGTCCTTGACAGTTCTTTTACCCAGAAAACCTTTCATACTATTCCAAGAAGTGTCTAAATTTCCCATCAGTCGCAGCACTGCTTCTAATACGTCTCGAACTGCCGGAGGTGGGGCGCGGAGAGACCGAATTTCCGTCAAACTCTCGTTTTTGATTTCCCCCACAGCCGATTGGGCTTGGCGCAGAATTGGCTCGACTTCTGCAAGCTCCTTTTCAATTCCTTCTTTTCTGCGAACCAGTTTGACTTCTTCTTCTTTGAGCTGCGCTGATAACGTCTCCATCTCTGTTTTTTGATCAGACGCTCTGAGGATGGAATCAGTGATCTCTTTAAGAGCCATGTCGGCTTCTTTTTGCTTTTTTGCGAGCTCGATTTCTTGTTTTTTGGCATCGGCGGATAGGTTGTCGACAAACTTGGCAGCTTCTTGGAGCTTTTGCAAACCCCCACCCAAGTACTTGAGTTTATCCTCAAAGCCTTGAAGCTTCACACAATACACTTTTTCATATGTTTGAATGAACTCTGACAAATGTCTTGGCGTCGTCCCATGGGCATTAGAGCTTTGATGGATTGACAACAGAATCTGTATCAGTTTTTCTTTGTCCTGACTTGCTATCCCTTTCAGCTTTTCACTCTTTTTGAAGCCGCTCTCACATAAGAACTTCATACTCTCTTGCGACCAAGCCTCCGTCCATTGTATTTGGCATCGCGTGTACAATGCAGGATTTGACTCACAGTTGGTAACAAATTGAGGATTGATTGAGTCCATAATAAGGGCAATGTGAAGGTTTCGACGAACTCGGTGAACGAAATACTCAAATAGTGATCCAGAAAACCCATCTTCTGAATGTGCATCTTTTAGATTTGAAGTCAGCCCGTCAATTTCTTCTTGCGTGTAGAGCCCAGGAATTTCACAGCCGCTCAGAAGCCCATTGATGTATTCAAGGAATGTAGGCTCGATGATTTGGTAATCTTCAAGCAGCAACAACGACTCTTCATTCAAGACACCGGCTGCATGCATAACCTCTTTAATTTGAACTGAAAAGGCTTTTGCATTGTACTTCCGAGTTACGTTGGGAGTGAATACTCGAATGCGAAGCATATGGGCCGCAATTAATATATTGCTGTGCCGGTTGACACCTGGTCGTCCAACAAGAAGGAGGGAACCACCAGGCTGAGAAAGTACTCGTTCAACTTTGCAGATGTTCTCGAGTGCTTCCGGGAACAAGCAAAGTCCCAAGTCTTTGATATCGCGTTCATAGACGTGAATTTCTTTTGAAACTATCTCAGTATAAGTTGGGATATCCATTTTCACCAATTTCTTGGCAGCTGAGTTCCCTTTAAATGCACACGAGTAAACAACGTTTTCAAGGTCCACGTGATGTCCCCAGTCATTTTTTAACACAGACTGAATTATTTGACCTAGTTTTGATCGACTTTCTGTTCCTACTAAGCGGTCACAGAACAGCCTCATAGCTTCAAACGCAATGACGTTGAGTAATGAGCTCTCATCTTCTCCCTGAATATCATATCGTGTGAGGCCGAAAATCCACCTGGAGAGGTCACGTGGGGTAAATATATAATGTGGGCACATGTCGCTGGTAAATTTTTGACATATTTGATCATAGATAACTACAATTGAGCTTGAGAGCCTTTGAACATTTTTCGAAGAGCTCCAGACATGATGCGATGGCATACAGAACGAAAGAACTGGTTTTGCTAGAATACGATAAATATTGATAAGTTGCTCCTTGTCTGTGTATGAGATGTAGTACTGTCGGACAATTGAAGTAAAGCGCGTTGACAGTGGGCTTCGTCCAATGCGAGTTGAAGGTGTCATAGAAGCAACGACCTGAACGTTCTCAATTCCCACCCATTCAAGATTGGTGTCGTAGAAGCCATGGTAAGTGATTAGCTGTTGCATTAATTGAATAAACTCCACGGTTTCATATCTGTCTGGTTTGGGCAAATTGATGTCTTTCAGATAGAGAATGAGGCGGTCTGAGTCTTTGGGCTTCAATACTCGCCCAGTATTTGTGCTGACACTGATGCAAAATTGAGACAGTCGCTGAATTAGGTGAAATGATCTGGTTTGAGCACTACAATGAACAGTGGCCACTGTGGCCTTCACAGACTTAAAGCAATGTCGAAGGATCATATGCTTCCCTGCGCCTTCTGGGCCAACCAAAATGAACGGAGTTCCTTCTTGTAGCCAGGGAGTAATAACATCCATTGCGCGTTTGACATCAACGGTCTCAACCACAGGCAGATCTTCTATATCTTTGATTGTTTTGAAATCGATATCATTTGGTTCGCTTAGTTCGTAAGCTACCGGTCTGCCATGGTCGATAAAGAAGTCTAACAGCCGTTTGAGATCCGGACATGGTTCATTCGACCATTGCAGTAATTCTTTTCCCAAGGCCAGACGGTTGTCTATCTGGAGGTTTGCTCCAAGTCCTCGAATCAAACCGTAAATAAATTCGATTTTTTCAGTCACGTTGGCAACATGCGAGAGTCCATTGAAAATAATTCCAGCCTTTGTTGTTTCAACAACTGCATCTCCGTTTTGAATAATCCAGTCAAGAGCACGGAAGAAATAGTCCTTAATCCACGTTTTTAACTTTTCTTGCATATCTTCAGGTTGCTTGTTTATCCATGACTTAACAATTGATTGTGGATCCAAGGTATCATCTGACAGATATATCATCCCCATTCTACTAACGGTTGCAGGAGAAGCAAACTTCAAGTTATGAGTTTCAAATACGAAGTTCACATTTGGACCGAACTGGATTCTCTCTCCATTTGGCATAGTCAACAGACGATTATCGTCTAAAACAGAGTTCAAAGACTCCACCCACTCTGGGTCAATATCCCCGTCACACAGAATCCAAGTATGTGTGTCATGGGATTCCCTAACAGCCTGACGGGATGCGAAGGTTAAAATTCCGTCAAACCATTCTCGTGTGTCAATATCCATTCGACCCAAAAGGGCGTGACGATCAATGGCTTTCGGATTGGCCACATGCTTTTTGAGTTTGTATCCAACTTTTCGCCAGGCTTTTTCCAAAACTTGCCACAGGACGGATTTACCACTACCACTTGGCCCTGGTTGAATTTTAGACAAGGAAATGTTTTGAAATAATTAAATGAACAAACCAACTATGACAACTCCCATTCTTTGACGGCACGCCTCGTGTAGCTGGTAAATCTTTTCACATTGTGTATCTGTGAAATCAAGACCCATTTCATCATATACTTCCTTGATTGCAACAGAAAGAGACTCATATGAAATATCTTCGATTTTTGCTTCCGGGAATATATCTTTGATCAGCGCATTGAATCTTTGGCCATCTGCGAATGTTAATTTTGACAGAGTATTGACTCTTAACGCTTTAACAACGATGGCGACCTCGCGCTGTCTGCCAATAGTACTATGCTGCTTTTCTTCGTGTAAAAGCCTGCCTGCAAGACCAAGAACTGTTTTCAGTGGACGCAGACCCCAGTCGTAGTGTTGTTGCGGTGATAACAGTTGTTTGCACAAGGAATACACTGATACCACTTTTGTCCCAAGCTCTTTTCCCAGCTTAAATCCTTCAGAAAACAGAATAACTTCTCCAATAAGGTCGTTGTCGGGATGCGTCATTGCTACTGAACGGAATAACTGTTTCAGGTTATCTGGTAACTTCTGACGTCCTCCATAACCCTTTCCAGCAGGATTGAGTGTTACAAAGATACCAGAATTGGGATTCAAGTCAACGCTGTTGCTTAGTAGGGTTACGTGTTTTTCTTTTTTCTTGAGGGCAGCTTGAATAACTTGAATTTGTTGAGACACGGCCGACAAAACAGCTTCATCCAACCGATTAAATTCATCAAAACCTAAAAATATTATTGTGAGTCATAGGATTACGGCAACTAGCATGTTACTTACATCCCCATGCACCACACTTCACAAGTCCAACAAATATGCGACCCATACTCTTATAGTCAATGCCTTCATCGCAGTTGAAAACCAGCACCTGTCTTCCAAAAAGAACACCAAGTGCTTTAACAGACTCTGTCTTTCCTGTTCCCGCGGGCCTGCAGAATCGTGTTAGACCAATGTACCCTTTTAAGTAGCTGAACCTCACCCAAAGGGATTTCCACCGAATCCACTCGCCATAGCTTGAGTCAAAGTCAAATAACATTTATCCGTTAAGGGAGTGTGAACAAGCTTCGGCGGATTTCCTTGGTACTCGAAAGTGTAGTTGAAGTCGGCTTCATTCATCTTCACTACGCATCCAGAAGCTGAATCTTTATCCAGGTAGATTCGAAGTTGGCGCTGCCACTCCCAATCAGACAAACTAGAAACTCCACCTTTTTGAAGCTGATCCACCACATCTATGAAGTGAATTACATCCAGAATCAATCCCTTCACCTTGATGTCCGTCACACGTCGCTCTCGTGGATCATCAATACTCATTGAATTAAATGATGTGTATTTTTCGAGCTGGATCTTTAAATCACGACTTAGAGCCCCCAATGACCCTCTTTTGATTGCTTCAGAACATTTCGCTGTGAAATTGATGTACTCAGCCAACTCGAGAACTTGTGCGGGGAATCTAAAAATATCGGTTTGGCCCAGGCATTGATCCAGCAAGGCTCGTAATGTATTCTGCATCTCTTTTGCAAATGTATCCAGCCATGCTTCAACATTATGACTCAATACCACTGGTGTCTGGAGTTTCACAGTTTCACCCTCTAAACTCTTCATTGCAATGATGGAGGAAATATTTTCATCAAAGTCAACTTGATTGACTCCGGCAAATAATTTTTTGAGATGAGACTGAATAACATTTGGATTTTGTGATTGTCCCAAAATTTCAAGCAAGTCCTCGTCACCAAGAAAGTAGAACCGGGGGAAACGGGACCGCTTGGATTCTAAAAACTCATTCAATGCCTTTTGGCATCTTTCAAGTTGATCTACTAGGGCAGTCAAGGTATCACGGATGTTGCTGATAGACAGGACAGAAACGATGCGATTATCTTTCGCAATAGCAGCACAGATTCGACAGAAATCTGCATCGATTCGAGAAAACCGAGATTGCTCAGATGGCAAAGCCCCATGATTGAAGATTGGTTCAAGGTAAACCCATTTTCTTTGAACACTATTCAGATTGCGCAAAACTTCGTCAATTCCAGACAACTTCTGTTCCCACAATTGCGTCTTGTCGGCAAAGTTTTTGTAGTACGGAGAGTCTTTCAGAGACTGGAGAAGAGACTGATTGTCACCAACTTGTGCCATTGTTTCTTTCCAGTCCTTGACAATTTTCAACGCGTTTCCTTTTGCATCCTGGTAATCACTCAGCGAAAACATTGCACCCGCGCCCCACATATCAAGCTCTTGGAGAGCTTCTCGGATTGCGACTTCGCCGCTTGCTCTACCATTCAGATCCTTTATCTCGGCTATTTTTGACAGCACGTTGCTTTTACAGCCCAGTATATGCCCCACGGTCAATTCAGACAACGATACCCCTTTTGGAATAGAAATCAGCCGAAAAAGCTCCCCCCAATGCTCTGACATCCACGAATCTCCTCTCAAAAACTTAAAATAAGGAAATATGTCTCTATATCCATCAATTTGCGACTGGATATAAACTGTCAGCGGATCCACTCCCCTCGCTCGGGTACGTTCAAACCAATCGAGCAAAAGATCTTCAAATTTGCTAGCTTTTCCTCGGAACGATATCCAATCTTCTTCCATAATATTCTTGATGGCAGTATCATACTCTGAATAAAAGCTCCACGTTTTCTCTTCTTGAAGAATATCGTTTTGAACAGCAATGACATCCACCAATTCCGGAACTTCCATTCCGAAATGCTTGCAATCAATTTCAATTTGGTCCTTGACCGACATGAGCTCATCGCATTCAGTTTTCCGTTCTTGAATGCATGCCATTGCTTTAGATGCATAGTTGATTTCATGAATGCATTCCATCTTTGGTTTCAGCTGTTTCCATCTGGATACGAATTTGTCCATTCCAGAGACGAAAGCTTGTTTCCGGCCATCGATTGCGTTCCTTAGCATTTCAACTTGCTCTCGAATGACAAGTTCGTGGCTTTCAAGCATGAGTTCCAGTTTACTCCATTTCGAGTGGATTTTGCTGATATCAATACCTCCTCCAGAAACTGACTTTAAAAGCTTGTTTTTTATATCCGCTTTTTCAAAATGGTGGCTGATGGATGCCTTTGCCGCCGACAACTTTTCATGGTTGTTGTTGGCTTCACCAATTTCTTCCAAAGTTTGAGGCCTTTTACTCAAAACATCGGCCCCCTTAACAACAAAGTCATCAATAATTGCCAAGTGGTCTTCAACCGACTTTCGAAGTGAGCTGAGAAGACAATCAAAGAGTCTCTGCAAGTGATCGTCAATAGTTGCCTTCAGAGGAGCAGTTGAGATTGTTATGCAATCAATTTGAATCGTTGGCGGGATTTGTTCCGCTTCTTTTCCCTTCACTTTGACCATCCGGAAGTTCAGTTCCCAGTCACTTACATCCACAAGGCAGTCTTGGACAAAGGCTTCGAGGTTGATGGATCCAAGTACCACCCAATCTTTGAAGCTATCGTACACCAAGAGCAAGTTGCTAAACAGTTCGTCCGTTTTTTTGTATACGATTGCCAACGATGATGAATTTGTGTCTACCATTCGGGTAAAAATTGTGCTGTCTCCGAGACCTTTGAAAGCTGCTGGTATATTGATAATGTTCTTCATTTCTCTGTAATAGTTTGCCTTGATGTTTTCATAGGCTGGTCGGAACTGCAATTTTTGTTGCTGGAAGATGAGATCTACTTTCACTTCCGGCAGGTTTTCATTCAAATTTTCTAGACTTATGCGATACTTGAATAGGAAACGAAAAAAAAAGGGTAAATTGGAGGAAGAAGGAGAAGAAAAAAAGGTTTTGCAGAAAGAAGAAAAAAAAAAAGCAATACCTGATATTCCAAGGCCTTGTATAATTGATGATCCCAGTGGTTCCTCCAAATAATTGTATCATCAGCTTTAATTTCTCCTTCTTGCGCAGATGCAATCAATCCTCGAATAGAAGCAATCGATTCCTTCCACTTTCCCTTGGTTTGAGGCTTCACCAAGTCAACAGAAAGCAAATTCACCACAATATCACAGATATGACCATGGTATTTCCTTAACCGTCTGTTTTCAGATGTCAAGTGATTTGCAGAGTTTTGTAGCCTATTAATGTACTCCTCAACGCTCGCTTGAACACTCCAATCAAAACCACCGCCGGGTTTGTTTCTTTGGTCAGGAACTACAAGGGGATCCCGAACCAGTCTTTCAAAAGCTTTAGCGGGCTCAATGAGCATGGTATACTGTGACGGCAGCATTTGCTCATGAATAGTATTATAGAAATGAGCAACTTGCTTCAAAATAACACCATATCGATAATACTTTCGTGCCGTTTCAATCGTCTTTAGAATTTTCTGTGGAATCATGAACCCAAACCCCATCAGCTGCCGAACTTCTCGAATAAGCGTAACCAAAGACTCATCAAAATTGACACGAAGAGCTCCATCTTTTTGACTCATTTCCATCAACTTGCCAGACTGAAACCTCTCGCGAAGGACATTGTTTTCGAGAACGTCTTCAACGTGAGACGTCCATGCAGAGAATTGGTCTTTTTCACTTTTTTTCAGCGTTTTGAATAGTTCTACGGCCATGCCTTCAAAGTTGCTGTCGTTGGGGGAGAGTATTTCAACGGCTTTTGAGGATTCATCAATCTTTTTTTTGTTGTGTTGAAAATTTTGTCAAATAACCCTTCCCACAAAAATCAAATCTGGAACCAAGAAAATATATTACCTTTGCAAGGGCCTGTCTGAGCCATATGATCATTTGCAAATAATGAGATGATTCAATTGCGTCATTTTTCTGCAAGGTGACGGGTATGTCAGGAAGATTGCATAACAACAGTATAAACGTAAATATCAAAGCACTCAACCCTCAGCTCGTTTGATCGATCCTTGTATTCCACACTAATATGTTTCAAATTCCCCAGAATTTGACCCAACAAAGCTTCACGCTCAGACGCTGGAGAGAAATTTTCGGGTTAAAAATTTAGGATGGAAGGGAGGGCGAAATATAACAAAATATTTTTACCTAATTTCTTAAAGATAACTTCTCTACGAATCAAATCTCCATACTTTTGGAATTCTTGAAGCATTTGATGGGGTTGGGATTGAATAGACGTGAACAACTGGCTCAGCTTATTGGCAATCATTTTTTCAGATAAAACCAGCGACTTTTTGTACTGGAGTACTGCCGTTTCCCATTGCGTCCCATTCAAGTCCAAGGAATCTACATCTTTTAACCATAATAATGTTTTGTCAAACTGTACTTCCTTCTTTTCTTCATATGAGAGAAGTTGGGCAATGAGGTTATGGGATGAACGGAATTCGTAAAACTATCAAGGGGGGAAAAAAGAGCGGTGAGGTTTAGGTAAATAAAAAACAAACAACAACAACAAGAATTAATGGATTTACTTCGTTTAATCTCGTCAAGAATTTGCTGAACTTTACGGATTCAAACTTTTCGCCAACCCACGGATGGGGTCCAAAGTGAGGCCAAAATCGAACAGTCAAAGAAGTCAAAACATCGCTGATACGTTCACAAACTTGCATAGCAGAACGCAAATCGTCCTTGATCTGAGTTTTTTTTTTTTTTTGTTATATATATATTATTTTTGAGCCTTTTTTTTTCCTATTAATCAATGTAATAATTTTTTTACCTTCAAGAATGATTCATTGTTGGCGTCCAAAGCTGGCTTTAACTTGATTCTCAGAATTTCAATCACTCTTTCGCAGGACAAGGACATGAGGCGGTCCATTCTGGGCTGTGGATAAACGCTGTAAAGTTTCTGGCGCCTAAGAAATGAAATAAGTCTTGAGTATGAGAAACAAATGTGCGACTCTTTGAGGCCAATTAATCACCAGATATCATCAAGACTGTCTTGGACTTTTTCCGCAATGTCCCCTAACTCAATTAAGGGCATAGAGCTTTGTGGAAAGTCAAAAAAAAAAAAAACATTTGTTGAGAAAAATTACACGGTTCAGGTAGGGGACACCCACTTTGCGTAGTCAATCTCCAAAATTAAATTCTTGACAGCGTCTTTAAAAAACAGGCATCTTTCGCGTTCACGGCCCTGGAGAATAAGTGTGACAGTTGAGTTCTGGCGTTCAACGTGTGTTAATGGAGGAGAATGAAATTCAAACCTGGCAACTCTCTGCACGTTTTTCCCAATATTTAAATTCGTCATCGATTGAAGCAATAGAAATAACGTCAATATCAGGAGCGGCTGGGAAAATTACATCAGTATGCAATTGAACGAGTAATTTTTCAAGATAGACCTGATCGGCCAAGATCTAGAGACAAGCTAGCATCGAGATCAGACAGCAAATGTCTTGTTTTATCATTTATCTTGCATCGTGAATTTCTGTGGCAAGAAGAGGGGTTTTTGAATGGCCGATTGCTTCAAACAATAAAACAACAATACCGTAGCAGAGGCACAAACACGTCATGAATAACTTGACAGAGTGCATTCTCTGGGGAAGTACCTGAGAATGGCGTGATGGTCACTTCTGAGGGATCATTCACAGCTCGGCCTGGTTGTTTTGTCAGAACGATGGTATGACTGGAGAGATCACTCTGCTCAATATTCAGATCCAAGTAGAATTTGAGGTCGCCATTCTGCCAAAAACAATAAGAATGTAAAAACAGTCAGATAAAAAGACGCGTTCATGGTGGACAGACGGTTGGGGACTTGACATACTTGTTGTTTTGAAATGTACAGAGACGCGACCGAGTCCTTGTGTTCGTCGCTCAGAAACCTGGCCAATTCGCTGGACTCGAGAAGCCTCGAGACAGCCGCGTGGCTGTGGTTTGAACCCAGGTGGACGTCAATGACTTTTTCGAGCCAATCGTCCATCTTTCTTTTTGTTTTGATGTTTTATTTATTTATTTTTATTTATTTATTTATTAATATTTGTTGATTCAGAAAAACAACGAATAATAAATTAATAATAATGTACTTTGTCGAGGGCACCGCCAAGCGACTCTCGCAGCGCGCGGATGCGGAGGCAGGCGACGAACGCATTGTTGCGGCGCGGCTGTCGCCGGACGCGACGCTGTTTGTGTGCGTGGCGGCAGCGGGCGTTGCGCTGTGGGCGGTGCGGGTGCGTTTATTGTTTGAATGTTTATTGTTCGAATGTTGATTGTTTGATGACTCACTCCGCGCAGCCGCGCGCGCTGCTGTCGCACGCGCGGCGCGCGGCCGTGACAGTCGCCGAGGACGGGCGCAACCGCGACGCCGTGTGGCGGCCGGACGCGACGGCGCTGATTGTGCTGACGGACCGCGGCTTCCTGCACTTCTACGACGTCGTGCGCGCCCCGCCGCTGGCCTACGCCTTCCCCGCCGAGCACCACTTTGCGCGCGGCCCGGGCGAAGGCCGCGCGCCCGCCCGCGCCGCCCTGGTGTTTAAAATGGCGCTGGAGATCAACACTGGCATCCGCTGGTACGCGCGGCTCATGAATGAACTTTCTCAAAACATCTTTTTCTTCCAGCGGTGTCGGTCTACCAGATGAAGTGCTGCTGTGCACAAACGAATCTCCTTCGATTCTCTCGCTTTCTTGGACAGGAATCGTCAATGAGTTTGATACCATTTCCCTGGCCGATTTGACTTTTGTGGATCCTGACGTTGGTGCGCAATCTACCGCCCTTTATTTTTATTTACATGATATTCTTTGTTCTCTCTGTTTACTATATGAACTCCACCATCTAATCAATATTATTAAAGCTATATCATTCATCACTGTTAATTCTTCTATGGACCTGTTTGCTTGGATAAATGAATTTGGTGATGCATTCATTGCTCAGCGTATTGAAGAAGAACGATCAGACGATTTCAGTTATTCCAATGATGGTGACGACGGTGCTGGCGATAACAATCGCGATGATGAGGATGATGATGATGATGCGGTATTTTATTCTTGGGCGGGACTATGCTTTCACGACACTTCTACAGCTGTACCTCCTGCGACATGTATATCTATAAATCCCAGATTTCATATTATTGCTCTGGGTGATGCAATGTGAGTTTTATTTTTGATACCATTTGTCGGTGTACTATCCACTCCATACTTTTCTTTGTCTTATACTCTTTCGATTCCGCAGGGGACACGTCAAAGTGTATCAACTGACCGATGACCGTCAAGAAGCCATTCATTCTCATGATTTGATATCAAACTTGGGACAGACCACGAAACTTGGTGCAGTATCATCAATTGAATGGACTCCAAATGGAAGCGCTCTCGCCGTAGGATGGAAGACTGGCGGAATTTCAATTTGGAGTCTCTTTGGAACCCTGCTCTTTCAATCCAATCTTTCAAATATCCAAGATGATCTGTGAGTTTTTTTTTTTTTTGTTTCTTCTACCAACCATTTAGAAGATGTGTCATTGAGTCCCACCTGTGATTTTTAGGAATCCCTCACAGATTGATCCGTATTTTTATGGTGTCGACACAATGTTTTGGGGTCAAGGCGGCACGGAATTGCTGATACATTCATCGGCAACGGGTGATCGAGGTACATACCGTAATAAACTGTTGGCACCAAAAAAAAAAAACAAAACAACAAAAAAACACTGACTTGCTTTATTTCCTCCAAAGATTTGTATGCACTCAAGTTTCTACAGTCTCCCCTTGCAAATTGTCAAAATATGGTTTGATTTGCACTTATTTAATGTATATACATGTATATTGAAACCCTTAATCTGGTTACTCAGGACAATGTTTCGACGGTCTTCTTGGTGGGTGACGACAAGCTCTTGATTCGAGATTGCAGCGGTGATGGGTTAGATGCCGTTAGTCTTGATTTAACGCAATGGGAATCTGTGCAAATACCAGTCATATACTTGGCTTCCAATTGGCCGATACGAGTTGAGTATTCCTACTTGTAAATCTCTATTTTTTTCTCTTTTTGTTTGAAAATTCCTGTTTTGTGTGTTTTTTTAAAGTATGCTGTCATGAATTCTACGGCAACATTTGTGGCGATTGCCGGTACACGGGGTTTGGCGCATTACAATATTCAAGCAAACCGATGGAAACTTTTTGGAAATGAAAGTCAGGAGCAGAGCTTTGCTGTTAGAGGAGGGTTGCTTTGGTATGAGGACTTGATTGTGGCGGCTACCCAAGATTTCGCAGTTCCAGGGTTTCAGGTAAAAAAAAAAAACAAAAAAAAAGGGGGGGGGGGGGGGGGGGGGGGGGGGGGGGGGGGGGGGATTTTTGTTTTGACGCTTGAGTGGGGTTTAGAAGAAGAAATGAAAAACAGGAAATCCATTCCTTTTTATTTATTCATTTTTCCTTCTCCCTAATAGATTCGAATTTTCTCACGAGAATCAAATCTGGATTTGAAATGTTTACACACGGAGCCTGTTGCATTCCCTGTAGTTCAATTATCGATTTTTGGTTCAACGTTGCTTTGTTTGACGGACGATTGCGTTCTTCGCCGATTTGACATTGTTAAAACAAGTTTATATTTTTTTTTTTTTGTTTACTTTCTTCTTCTTAATTTTTGTGGGCATCAAAAGAACTCATCACCAACATCTTTTTTTTTTTTTGGACAGATGCTGCAACAGCTACTTTGCGGGTTCGGCAGCAGGTTCTGTTGGAGAATGTGATCCACCATGTTGGATCTGTTCAATCCATTCTCTGGAATCCAATAAATGACGCGACGGCACTTTCGGCGAATGGAACTATTTTGCTTTTGAATGGGGGCATATTGAGTTTATTGGAAGAGACGGTAAGGTTTTGATATTTTGTTGGTTTTTTTTTTTTATTGTACTCAAAAAACAAAAAAAAAAAAAAAAAAAAAAAAAAAAAAAACACACCTCACAAAAAAAAAACATTTCGCGTAAAAACCTTTTTCAGACAGACGGGGTTTGGAAGCAAACAATGGTTACAGACAAGGTTGAATATTTTTGGATCTCACACGGCGTGAGTGGGGTTAAGCAAACTCTTTGGACATTTGGTCTTGAAGGATTGAAGATCTGGATCCTTCATGATGATGGCGGCGGCGGTAGTTTGTCTTCCTCCTCTGGGGGGTTTCTGTATGCCAAGGAGAATATGATTCATGAGAACATATCTTTTTATCCACTTTGTAATTGACCCTTTTTTTTTTTTTTGTCTTTTTTTTTGTTTCCTTTCATGTTTGATCTTAATCCCTTTCTTTGATTGAATTATATTAGGCATCATGTTTCAACGAGGTTTGATATTTGGATTGGAGTCTGGAATATCAACAAATATGGCGGCTCAGTGTGTCGTGTACAGGCCAGAGGCAAATGTTGGTAAATCCTACTTTTTTTGTTTTGTTTTGTTTGTTGTGCGCTGAAGTTTCTTTGATTGGGGACAATGGGGACATTTTTTTTTTGGTGGGGTATATAGAGTCAATTATTCTTGGATACGTTTATTCGTTTCTTCTTGCTTGCCGATTGTCCCAGTATTGCGTACAATTTCATCAGTCATTACAAAAAGTACAAGTACTTTTCACATTCACTTGAAATGTTGCTTCATAAAGTTCTTGAAGATGAGTCGGCGGGAACTGTCAAATTGGGAACAGGTGTGTTTTTTTTATATTTTTTTATTTTTTTATTTATGTTTTTTTTGTGTTTAAACAATTCAACTTTCCTTGCTGTGTTTTTTCCGTAGAATCACTTTTACAACGAGTCGTTGAGTTCCTCAAAAGATTTCCGAGATTTCTTGACATTATATCCCAATGTGCGAGAAAAACTGATGTTTCATTGTGGGAGCACTTTTTCAATGTGGCTGGGGAACCTGAACAGTTGTTTCAGGTAATAATTCCTCTTTTTTTTTGCGTTTTAGTCATGTCTGGTTAACCCACAAAATGGAACTGCATTGAAAGGCATGTCTGGATCGCAACTATCTCCGAACGGCTACTTCGTATCTGATTATCATTCAGACACTGAAACCGGCGTCGGTTAGCGTGAAAGTATGTTTTATTTTTTCAATGGGCTTGTTCCTTATTTTTTGTGTGTGTGTGTGTGTGTGTGTTGTATGTGTGTGGTTAACATGTCTTTCTTTTTTTGTTTTTATCAGTTTGCTGAAGCCTTGTTGCAAAAAGCGTTGGATACTGGGGACTTTCGTACAGCAAAAGAGTTGATTCGGTTCTACAAGTCGATCGATGGGTATTCAGACGATATGGTTGGCACTTTGCGGTTGTCAATGGAGCATTTGGAGATGGGGGGTTCAGAAACGGTTGATCCCAAGAAAAGGTTTGGGAAATCAAAGACTCTTGTCTTTTTTTTTTTTTTTTTTTTTTTTTAAAAAAAGAGTTTTTACTTAGTTCACCGATTGATCCTGCCTCAAACACTGTAAGTAAAAAAAGAAGAAAAAATAGAGCGTTGGGTAACTGAGTTGGGTAAACTGATTCTTTTTTTTCTTTTTTGGCTAGTTCCACTTGGAAGTTGTCATCAACCATCATGCAAGGAAGTTGTTGCGAGAATACCGGATTAGGGCACTTGGACAGTTTTCCAAACTTTTTTCTATTCCTTTGGCTTCGTGGGTTGCACAAGAATGGTATGTTGTGATTGACTGGGGAATTTGGAAATTGTTTTTTTTTAACGCCTCCTCTTCTACTCACTCTTCAAAAGGAAAAAACTTGGTCTCAGTATTTCTGATTGGTCTTTAGCTTTCGCGTCCATTCATGAACAGTTTGGATTGTTGTATCCAGGTTTTTTATATATTATACACGTTTTTTTTTTTTAAAAAAAAACATCTAATCCGCCCGTATCTTAGACTTCTTTGGGCAAACACAAGAAGTAGGATCATCAGTTCGCGTTAAAAGAAGAAGTCTTCCTCTGAACTTCAAGCCCCCGCCGGCTACTTCAGAAAGTGCCGGTAGTTCTCTCCGGTTAGACATGAAACTCGTGAATCGCAGGATGGAGGGCCCAAAGTCTGCACATATTGTACCTAGTGAATCATTAGTAGAAACTCCAGTTTTTCAGGAAATTAGGTGATTAGTTTTTTTTTTTTCTTTTTTTCGGGTCTTTCAGTCGGGAGTTCCTGTTGTTGATTTCAAAGTCTAGGGATTTGGGAAAGATTTTCGCGGAATCTGGTTGTACGCCGTGGGCCGTTATTCTTTTCAGTCTGTTGTTTGAGGTGGAGGAGCTGGTTCAACTGTTGAGAAAGGACTCGCTACTTCGACAGGAATGGGGTGATGCACTAACAGCAGCATCTGCGGGATATGCGGAACTGGTTGGAAAGGTTGTCATTCGTTTGGATTTAGAAGGAGTGAAGCATAGATAGATAAAAAAAAAATGTGTGTTTGCTTTCGAAAAAATTGTCCCATTTGGAATTGTCAACAAAAACTAGTAGAATGCACGACCTCAATCCTCCTAATGACACACCTGTGTTGGACCAGTTGCAGCAAAAGCTTCCTTTTCTAGCTGGTCATTCTTTTAGCTTGGATAAGATGGTAAGAGAATCGGTTGGCTCATGCAAGGCCAAGGAGGAAGATGATTTCAGCTGACTTCGATTCTAGAATCTGCCAAACCATCGCAAATCACACGCGTTTGATTACAAAAACACTGTAACTGTGTTTAAGGGTGAAAGTCCTGGAATCGGTATGCAATTTAGATCGCTATTTTTTTTGAGTTTTTGGCATTGTGTGTTCAATAGTGTTTTATGCATGTACAACAATGATTAACAACAATAAAAAACACAAGGAGGACTTCCGTTATTTGGTCAAGACGAGAGCAAAATACATACTTCGATTGACATTTATCCGCACAGCAATGAATCGGGCGAAGGCGTTCCGGCATGGGTTGCTTTTGATCGGAAGGTAAGCTTTTTTTTTTTTAATTTTGAGACCGTTGATATTTTAACAGAAAGTTCTTTTCATGTACCGATCATCAGGTGTTGAGATTCTATGCATATTTTCAGGAGGCTGTTCACGAAAAGAGGGAAGAGCAGTACAGAGTGCGAAAGTAAGATACGATGGCGCTAAATATAACCAATTTAACATTTACTTAATTTCTTTTTGAATTACAGATGTAACATCTACTTTTACTTGGAAGATGATACAATTCACGTCAGTGAGCCAAAGTTTCAGAACAGTGGAATTCCTCAAGGTTGTTTGTCTGATAATCGAAATATTCATAAGTTTTTTTTCACACTAACTCTCGGGCAAACTCTTGCTGGACCTTAGGAACTTTGATTCGCCGGCATCGAATCCAAAAAAAGCAAGAGACGAATGGGCAACATTATACAGTGGTTGATTTAAATGTAGAAAAAGAAGTCACGTTTTATTCAAAGACCTTTAAAATTGTTGGTTGCGATGAATTTACTCGCGTAAGTTGTTATCTTTTAAAAATCAGTGATAATCAGAGGTTAAATCAATTTTAAATTTAGCAATTCCTGTCAAACTTGCAAATCAGAGTGCCTCCAAATGGCGTGTTTCCACAAGATCCTTACCAAAACCACCGCAATGAACTTCTTTCCCGAATGAAAGCGACGCGACCATGTGCTCCGAAATCGTCCCTTAAACAATTCCTTGAGAATGACCGTCGAGTCTTGCGTTTCTATTGTATCTGGGATGACACCAACAGTGTGTTTGGCGATGCTCGTCATATGGTTGTGCATTACTATCTGAGTGACGATACTGTAGAAATCCGAGAAAGCATCCCAGCCAATAGTGGTCGTGAGAGGAATACATTATTCTTGCGCCGAAGCAAGCTACCAAAAAGGCGTGTTCGCTTCCTTTATGGGCAAAGCAGTGACAGCCCAGATGACTACTACTCAGAAAGAGATTTGACTATTGGTGCAGTGCTTCATTTTTACGGTCGCCCCTTTGTCATTTGCGATTGTGATGAATTCACAAAGGACTACTACCGCGAGAAGTTTGGATTGGAAGTGTTTGATCCTGTTCGGCTTGAAGATTATGAGGAGGAACCTTTGGAAGAATATATTCCACCGAAGGAAAAGATTGTTCAACCAATGCTCGGTGGTGCTAATGAATCCTCGCATCACAGAAAAAAGGACCTGAAAATGATGCAATATGATGGAATTTGCTTGCGTTTCTTGGGTGTACTTAAAACGGCAAAGCAAGTCGATGCGGATCGTAGATTTGTCATTTCAATGTACCCTGTTGATGGAACTGTGTCAGTATTCGAACCTCACCAGAGAAACTCTGGAATCGTTGGTGGGAAATTCTTGGAAAAGGCGCGAATTAAGCGACCCGATGGCGAAACATATTATGAAGCCGCTGATTTTTACTTGGGTTTGTAAACCTTATTGAACTACTGGGAATAGATAACTGACTTTTTGTTGTTGTAGGTGCTGAAGTCAAGTTCCACCAGCATCCATTTATTCTTGCTGGAGCTGATGATTATGCTGTCAAATACATGAGCGAACACCCGGAAATCTGGAACCCCCAAATATAGTTTCCAAATCCTATAGTATCTTTTTTTTCATTTAATAAAGTAATTTAAAGTAAAGAACTTGTATGCATTATGGATACACAAAAGCTTTTTTTTATTGCACAATTGCCGCTTTCCCAGTATTTTTCGGCATCTTCTTTGACCCCTCATCCTCCAACTCCCCTGGTTTATAATAATGTGGTGCAACCTCCAGCAACCATTCACTCTGAATCTCAATCACCTGCCTCATAAACTCCCGCGTCGTGTACACCAATTCATGGTACAACACCCATTTGCAGTACTCCTTTTCACTATTGGGTCCCACGTATTGACTACTTCCAGGATGTATCATCACGGTTTGATTATGCTTCACGGTTCGGTAGCTGTCTCCACTTCGCTGTAACCGGGCCGTGTTGTAAAAGAAGCCGGCTGTGATTGCTTTTCGAATTGGAACAGTGTTTCCTGAATCTGGATTGGTAAGCAAGGGGACTTCTGTTCTTTCCATCAGAGCCACAAGCTGATCGCGGACATCTCGTGCTCGTTTCATGGATCTGTGTTGAATATAGTTCTCGCGACACCAAGGTATAGAATAGTTTGTTTCGACCCACTGAAAATACAAAATGATCAACACAACAAGAAAAAAAAACACAAAAAAAAACTACCCACAGCATTCCAAATGGCCAGCATGGTTATATGATCGCCTCCAGGCCTGAAAAAATTCTTTCGCGCTTGCTCAGCTTGAATAGCTTCATTCTTGGGCTTGTAAAAGATGGCATTTCCAGTCGAAAGCATTGAAATGATGGAAACAACCTTTTTTTAAAATGAAATGTTTTAGAATCAGACCAAAACCGGCACAATTCCAAAAAAAAAAAAAAAAAAAAAAAAAAAAAAAAAAGAAAGAAAGAAAACCTCTTCGGTACACTGATACTGCTCTGCAGCAATCAGTGTTTTACTGAACATCGGATCAGTTGGAAATTCAGCCATTCTTCGCCCCAATTTTGTTAATTCACCCTTTGCATTCAAGGCACCCAAGGCATCTTTTCAATACAAAGCAAAAAAAAAGTTGGTAAGGTAAAGCTTCGGACGGCAGTGCAACAATGCAACATACATAGCTGTTCAAGAGCTTTCTTGAGTGTATCAACTGGAGGCGCATCCATGAAATCGAAATTCAGCAAATCATTGATTCCCAAGGACTGAGGAAGGATGCGATGGTTATTTTTTTTTTTTGGTAAAAACATGACCAACAAACAAGACAAGACAAGAAAAAAACACACACCTTCAAAAGCAAAACCACATTTCCCAAGTTTGTCCGTTGAATCTCAGGAACTGTGCTTTCATCCAATTCATTTTGAAACGCCCAAGACGTGTACAAGCGAAAACATTTTCCAGGTTGTACACGTCCTGCACGACCTTTCCTCTGATTTGCCGCCGCTCTAGATGCCTGTAAATTGAAAAAAAAAGAGTCAACACTTGAATACACAAACTTAAAAAAAAAAAAAGAAATAAACAACGAAAAAAAACAACTCAACTGGAACAACAACCAAACTCTCCATCCCCGTCTTTGGATTAAAACTTTTTTGCTTCACAAACCCAGGATCAATCACATACACGATCCCATCAATCGTTAAACTAGTTTCAGCAATATTGGTCGCCAAGACAACTTTTCGAACTCCCGGCGGGGTGGGTTCGAAAATTTCTGCTTGCTTTTCGGTTGGAAGGGTTGAATAGATTGGGCACACTTTCATTTCGGATATCTTGGATCCAAGCTGTTTTGTGATTAATAGCAAGCTTTGTTCGGCGCTTTCAATTTCTTCCTGGCCCTGTTGTTTTTTTTTAAAAAAAAAACCATAAAATTAAAATAAATGAATAAAAAAAGCCTGACCGTTAGGAACAGCAAGATATCCCCCCGCGGTTCTTTGACATGAATAGTCATAATTGTCGTGATCGCGGCAGCTAAATAATCGGCTTCAGGGGCAGCGGTGTAGTACGTAGTAACAGGAAACTTTCTTCCCTTGATGTTAAAGATTGGAGCATCGTCGAAATATCTTGAAAACTTTTCTGCATCCTAACAACAACAAAAAAAACCACGATCAACACCAAATAAACGCGTAGGATATACCAAAAAAAATAAATAAAAGAAAATATTACCATTGTTGCACTTGAAATCAATAATTTCAAATCCTTCCTGAATCGCGCAATATCTTTGACAAGACCAAAAAGAATATCCGTATGCAGTGTTCGTTCGTGCGCTTCCTTTTTTTTTTATTTGGTTGTAAAGCCGATAGTTAGTACACACATATCACGTTTTTTAAAAAAAAAAACCGTCAACTTATTTACATCAATCATCAAACAGCTATAACTTCCAATATCTGGCTCCGTCAGGAATTCACGCAACAGCATTCCATCCGTCATGAATTTAATCAGAGTTTTATCACTGGTGCAGTCTTCGAACCGAATAGAGTATCCAACTTCATGACCCACTTTCGTGCCTAATTCCTCGGCAACACGGGACGCCACAGACATGGCTGCGACTCGTCGGGGTTGTGTGCAGCCAACTTTTTTGCCGTTCTTTGTGTATCCGGCTTCATGCAAGTACTGTGGTATCTGAGTAGTTTTTCCTGTTTCAAAATTTTTTTTCAAAGTGTTATTTCATTGTTCTATTGAATAATAATTTTTAAAAAGAAATGTACTATACCTGATCCAGTCTCTCCAACGATAATCAAAACCTGGAATTCTTCAACAGCAGCCAACAACTCTTCCCGAAAATCGTAAATCGGCAGAGACTTTCGCACGTCTTGGATGGCCATGGCTTTGAAGAAAAGAAGAAAGAAGAAAGTCTGCATAAGTCAAGTAGTTCCAACAACCAGGCAAAAAGAAAAGCAACAACCCCTTTTTCTCACCTTTCCGTTCAGATTCAGACATTTTATTCACTTCATCTTCCTCCTCTTCCTCTCCATCTGAGCCAACGACGGCATCTTGAATAAACTGGACGTGTTGCTCTTCATCAAAGACGTAATCAAACTCAAACTCGTCTTGCTGAGCTTTTGAATCCAACAGTTTGGCATTTCGAATCTAAATGTTTTGTACGAGAGAAAGTTGAGTTACAAACAAAAACAAAAGCCTAAAAAAAAAAAAAAAAAAAAAAAAAAAAAAAAAAAAAAAAAAAAACACTTCGTGTACCTGATGGTCTTCCCAGATAGTTTGCTCGTTTATAAAAGCATCGGGGTCTTCGTTGTCTTCGTATCGCTTGTACAAGACTGATTCCTGCTTTTTCTTGTCCAGTTTTCCCTTCTCAGTAATGTAGTCGTCTGGCATCTAGTAGATGTGTGTGTGTTGAGTGAGTTGGGTGGACATGGATTGATTGATTGAATGCATCAACATTTTGTTGATGGAGATGGAGATGTATTGAATGCATCGACATTTTGTTGATAGAGAGGGGAAGAATCAAAAAAAGAGTACAAAAGGAAGAATACGCCGCCGTAGGCGGCATGAAGATGAAGAGAAAAAAAGAATACACCGCCTACGGCGGTACGAAAAAAGAAGAAAAGAAACACCGCCTGCGGCGGTAGAGATCCGCCTTCGGCGAAAGAAAGAAAGAAAGAAGAAAAAGAAAGAAAGAAAAAGAAACACCGCCTTCGGCGGTATAGAACCGCCTACGGCGGTAGAGATGCGGTATAGAACCGCCTACGGCGGAAACAACACCGCCTTCGGCGGTAGAAAACCGCCTACGGCGGTAAAAAAAAAAAAAAAAAAGACAACAATCACCATATATCCATCGACTTTATCATTAATCTTCATACGTTCTTTAGCCAATTTCAAAACCTGCTTCTTGTATTCCAAATCACGTTTTTCCCGTTTACTCAAATTTTCAGTTCTAAACAGATATTCCTCATCATCAATTTCGCGTTCGAGAAGCAACAAGCGTTGTTCTTCACGTTTTCCGAGATATTCTTGACGAGAACGAATACGCAAGTCTGGGACAGCAGATTTCCTGAGTTCAGCATTTTCAGCAATTTGTTTTCTTTTTTGAGTTTCTTCGTTTCCTTTGGAGTTGTCTTCAATGAGCTAAGTTGAAAGAAAAACAAGTAAGAACTAAAAAAAAAAAAAAAAAAAAAAACAAGAACACACAACACCTTTTTTGTCTTTTCCTTATCTTTTTCCTGCATGCGTTGAATGAATTCGTCACGTTCTTTAATGTCTCTTTGGCGAGCTTCTTCTTCTGCTCTTGCAGCTTCCTCTTCGGGATCATCGTACTTGCGGATCCGTTTGACGACCGTGTTTCCCTCATCATCATCACCATCATCGTCGTTGTTGTCGTCGAGCGCCTTCTTCTTGAGCGCCTTCTTTTCTTTCCGCGGGCGTTTGACGAGCGGCTGCAGTTGATGTTGCGGCTCGTCGTCGTCCTCGTCCGGCAGCAGCGCAAACTTCAGGTTGTCTTTGAGCGCGCGCACGGTCTCGCGGTCTTTCTGCTTCGCGTCCCCGGACTTGTTCCCGGACTTGGATTTGTCCCCGGACTTGGACTTGGCCGCCTGGCAGCGCGCAAACAGCTCAGCGGCAAAGCGCGCGCCCGCCGCCGACGCCGGCAGCTCGACCGCCGCGAGCGTCGCCTGCAGCCGCGCCGCGCTCTTGGCCTTCGCCGCCGCCGCGAGCACAAAGTCGACCGTCGCCGCGTCCGCCGCGCCAAAGAGGCCGAGCACATTGTCGCTGGTCTGATGGCGTTGTTTGGTTGTTTGGTTGTTTGGTTAGCTTAGGGCTTAGCCAGGCGGCGGAGTACAGGATCGTTCAACTTGCCCAGGTGCGCAGTGCGTCGTCCATTGCAAGTTGTCGTTCTTTTTCTTTCTCGGCAATAAATTACAAATAAAAATAAAATAAAAATAAAATAATAGATACAATCAGATACATTCTGACTTTTTTTTATACGCTTCTAAACACATGAATCACAGAGAAAAGAACATACGTCTACCCTTTCTTCTTCTTCTTCTTCTTCAAACAATCATTGCAAGTACAACACAAACCGTCAACAACGTCAAAGAAACTGTAGTCGAAGCACCGCCTGCCTTCTTGGTCACAACCGCAGCAGTACCAGTCACATTCACCACTGGCTCCACCGTGCCAACCTTCTTTGCCCACGAAATAAGACCCAAGTCATCCATCTTTCTCATTCCAAGCTCCATTGGCCCCAAAGTAGGCTCCACCAATGCTCTAAACTCTCTCTGCACTCCATCCTCTACTTTATAAATCTCAAACGCAAACACCATCTTGAACAACGGATATGCCTTGATAAAATCTGGGTTGAAGGCAAAACTATTCCAAAATGACATTGTCAAATTCACGTGTCCTGGGCCCACTGGCAACGGTGTCACCGCCTTGGTTGTCGAGTCTTCAAGCGCCTGGTTCCATGCCGCTGCGCATTCCGCAATCACCAATGGCTTGTTGTACTTTACAGCGTATTCCTTGTAAAATGACACACGGCCACCTTCAGGGCCGGTTGCATCAATAATTTGGGCAACGTAATCGCTTGGTGCAGCCTTGTTGACTCTCCATGGCCAATCGGCATTGAATCCCTTCCAGTACAATGAGATTCCAACCTTTTTGGATGTTTTTTTTTTCAAAAGTTTTGTGAGTACAAAAAAAAAAGGTATGTACCATCATCGTAGAAAACTAAAAAAAAAAAACTAACCCAATCAACATAATCTGGACCAGGCCAGAACGGATCATAAGGAGTGTTACTAGCAGGTCCATCAAAGTTGGGCGCCCATACAAATTCAGCTTCCGGAGTAATGGTACGGAAAATCGCAAACACTCTCTTCCAGAAAGCCACAAACTCGGCGGGTCTCTTTCCGTAAATAAACCAGTCTCCATTCATTTCGGGGGCAAGACGGATCAACACATTACGTCCCGAAGTATCCTGTATAAAATACGTATGTTTTTTAATAATCTCTTTTTTTTTTTTTTGATTGATTGATTGGTTGAATGGGTGGCGGTGTTTTGCAACCACCAAAATTTTTGCATCTCTTCCCTTCATAACAACAAGCAACAAACAACCAAATAAGAGGAAAACTCACAATCATCTTTCTAACTCCGTTGGCAGTCAAAGTAATCTCGGCATCAGTGACATTTAAATTTGATGGGTAGATTGTAAGAAAGATGGACGCATCCGTTCCTTCATTAAACATTTCTTCAATGTTGGGTGTTCCATCGGCTTTCAACAAGGGCAGAAACTCAGAGTCTTCCACCTTGGGTGGCATGTGTTGCCAGATCTGGTAAGAGCCTGTTTTTTGGAAGACACTGTCTGTGAGTTTTATGGAGATGACAGAGAGAGCGAGAGAGAGCGAGAGAGAGAGAGGGCAACAGCGACAAAAAAGCCTCGCATCTGATTTGATTGAATGCATCAAACCACTCACCAGGATTGAACCCTAAACGATCGGTAATTCTTGCAGCAGTGTCGTTACCAGACACCTTTCCAGACGTTCCGTCAAACCACACTCCAAAGACGTATTTGCCTTTAGGGATCTGGACCTTGGCAACCACAGTTGATGTGGTGGCAAGGGCGAACAAGGCCACCAGGAGTTGGGACCACTGCATGTTGTTTTTTTTTTCTTGTAAAAATAAACCGCTTTTGATTGGTTGCAGTTGGAAATTAATCCAAAAAAAAAAGTTCCAAAAAAAAAAGTGCCAAAAAATTTCATCCCAAAAAAAAAAAAAATTAATAAATAAAAAAAAAATATATAATAAAAAAAATTAAAAAAAATTAAAAAATAATGGAAAAACGTACATTTTTAATTTACTTGTTCATAAAAACACTTCATTCCTTCTTCTTTGATTGTCGTTCTTGAGCCTGCTGTTTCTTGACAGCCACATACAACGCAACCACTCTCAACAGATACGCAACAGCAGCAACCCCTCCAACACACCAACTAATATACTGCCGCGCCTCTTCCGGGAAATCCTCAAACCACCAGTTTGTAATATAAAACACTGCAACCAAACACCCAATCGCAAACTGCTGACACCCCGCCGCAAACGCACCAAGCTCGCGTGGGAGCCGGTAGTTCCATGGAGTACTCGCTTGCTTGAATACATACATTTGCACCACTTTCGCAATGTACGAGACAGAGATGATCACCTGCAACGCTAGCGTCACGGCTTGCTTGTGCACGGGCTCGATCGAGTCATTCACAATGAACTTTGTGACACCAAATACGAGGGCATAGGCGAGGGACGATGTCACTTGTGCGCCTGTGAGGTATGCGCTTGTGTCTTGGGGTGTTGAGAAGGACCAGGAGTCGGCTTCTGACTTTGCATTGGCTGTGGTGGTGGATGTCGCCATTTTTTTTTCTCAAGAGTTCAAAAATAAAATTTATCTTTTACATTATTTTTAAATTGGGTTGATATTATTTAATATGAAGGAAAAAAAAAGAGGCGCTTTTTATTTTATTTAATTGGGGAGTTGATATGATGAGGTACTACTTCCTATTGTAGCAAGGAGGGGGGAGTTGGGGGAAATGACAACAAATTAAGTCTCTACGCCCCTGCAACCGTACTCGCGTGGTCATCCAAGGAACCATTCTTGGTCACATAACGGCGCCAAAGGTCCACAGCCGAATGCAGAATCGTCAACACCACAATCACAACAAAAATCGCAGAACAAGTAACAGTGATACTCTTCTTGTCGTCTGGAATAATGGTGCTGGACTGCAAGACAATAATCATGATTGTAATGTAGAAGATGGCTCCTGCCAGGGCAAGGCCTGCCAGGAAGGCAGACAAGAGCGATTGCAGCGAGCGGAAGTTTGTTTTCTTGGGTCGGTCGGATGGCATTTCGGGTTCTGGTATATGATCTGGTCTGATTTTAATTCTTTTTTTTTTCTTTCTTTCGTAACAAGTGTCTTGTTCGATTTGGGGATAATGGCTGGTGGTCAATTTTTTTTTTTTGGGATATATCCCTTATTAACAAGCTGTGGCAGAGAAGTCCCAAGAGAATAAAAGGCGAGAAATGCAATCATAAAGCACTTTGACTAATCGAAATCATTTACATGTCTCTGCTTTAAAAACGTTACAAAGGAAAAAGGAAAAACGCGCCTTGCTCCTCCTCCTCTTATTCAATTTCATTCTTCATGGAGAAAAGGTTGAATCGCTTGTATTTTAACTTTACAAGTGTACTTTTTTATTCTATTCTTTACTTACTATGTTCTTTTATTATTATACTATTTATTACCGCATTAATCAACATTTATTTATTTAAAAAAAAATGTCCCTACGAGACTGGCTCTCCGCCTTGTTTTCAACATTCACCGCGCCCGAGTTTGCATCTCTTCTAAGTGCCCAAATCGACGGCTCAGCTGTTGCGTCATTGGCCGCCGACACAGTGCAAGTTGGCGGAATTGAAAAGGCGGCAGAGAGTCTTGCATTGGATCAAAGGGCTGTGGCCCAAGCGTATCTCGCATTCGTGTGTGGCTCTGAAGATCAAATGCATCACAACTATTTGAAAGTTGTTCAGTGAGTAGGGCGCGCGGGGGGGAAGGAATTCCTCGAATTAGAATATGAACACTTGCGATGTTATTTTTGAATAGGGCTTTTGAAGCTTATATCACGCAAGATTGGCATATTCATGTATTTCGGATGTTATGCAGTGATTTGGTGATGCTGTCATTCCTGGTGAGGACGTTTGATTTCGTTGACGTGAGAGGAGAGCTGAGATTGTTTGATAGGATCCAGATCCAAAAACAACTCTCACAAATGCCGTGAAAACACTTGATGCTTTCCCACGCTTTGGTTCTGTTCCTGAAATGTTTGAAGTCCCCCTTTTTTTTGTTCTTTTGTTGTTCCTCCTCTTTCTGACGTACTTGGTTCTCAGCCTCAAAATGAGGCATTCAGCTTCCCCTCGTGGATTCAGTTTTTTTATACCGATTAATGCAAGTTTCAAGATCTGCTTCAAGGTTTTTTTTTTCAACTATTTTTTTTTTTCAACTACTTTTTTTTATATAATTTTGTAGTTGACAACAATCTTACTCTTAGCTCAACGAATTGACGCGATGTCCCAAAATTATTGAACAAGTTGGTCAAGTTCTAAAGAATATGCAGTTTTCCGATTTTCATCGACAAGATGTTGTTGCATTCAATTTCTACTTGGGACGATTGAAACTCATTCATCATGAGTTTGATGCGGTATGTGTTATTTGAAAAAAAGACGCGAGTAATCTATTCCAAATTTTCATCCTATTTTATTTTCGCTCATGTTTGGTTATTTATTTATTAATTTATTTTTTTTTGGTACAGGCGGATCAAAGCCTTTCAATGGCCTGGAACTTGTGCCCAGACGAATACTCTAATCAAAAACGGTACCCAACAAACTTTTTTTTTCTTCTTCAAAAGAGAACTGTCTCAAACATGAATATTTTTTTTTTAATATTCTCAGAAAGATACTCCTATACCTCACCGTAACCCGCCTCGTTCTCGGCAAACCCCCTTCATTCGACCTTCTCCAATTCTACAATCTGACAGACTTATTCGGCGACATTATCCTCTCGATCCAGCAGGGGAACTTTGCAGCATTCGAGTACCACGTGGCGCAGAGGCAGGAATGGCTCATGAAATACAAGTGTTTTGGAATCATTCGATATAGGACGCGGGTTTCGGTTTTCAGGAATTTGTTGAGGAAAATGTAATGTATCAATAACTTGTTTTTTTTTTTTCGTGTTTGGTAAATGGAAAAAAAAGGTGGCAAATGCAAGATTCACCACGTTCAATCTCGTTCAATGATTTCGCCGTGGCGTGTCAGGTTTCAGGGCTTTTAGAATTTACAGTCGATGATGCGGAATGTACAATCCAATCTTTGGTTGATGCTGTAAGCGCCAAATATTGAACTATCAGAATCACTTACCTTTTATAACTCTTTTTTTTTCTTTTACAAAGGGATTTGTTCAAGGATACATAAATCACGGGAAGCGCACAGTGTTTGTATTTCGTTTGTCTCCCGCGCCCGCTCAAAAATTCTCTAATGTTCTTTTTTTATTTTTATTTTTTATTTTTGAAAAGTGTTGTCAAAGGAGAAGTGTTTCCACCAATGTATCCAAAATACTAAAGGAAAAAAAAAAAATGAAAGCAACCAGCTTATACTAGCATTTTGAATTTATTTTTTTTATTATTATTCTTTATTTTATATTTTATTCTCACGTCATACAATAAACATGAACAACAAGATCCTTGGCATACGCCGCAAAAACACTCCCCGCAATCTTTTTGCTACACCTCGCACACTGCCGATCCTCCATGATTGTAATACTCCTACTCTGATACTCAATCAATTTCTCTTGTACTTGGATATGCTCCAACGTTGCCACATTTAACCCGACTTTTGCATTATGGTCAGTGAAATGCAGACTTTGGAGCGACTTTTCAAAGTAGCCCACGAGACTGGATAGAGGCAGTGTGGGGGGCAGGAGGGGCAGTATTCTTGTTCCATCCAGGTATGTTCCGTATTGCACGACAAAATCGATTATTTGGTCCATTTTAATCTTTTCATTGCCCGTTGCAAATGACGATTTTTGTACTTCCAGCATGAGCGTGAGTAATGTGATGAATATGTCGCTGCATAGGGGATCCGTTGCTGAGTAATGAATTTCACAGTATCTGAGGGGAAACACCAAAAAAAAAAAAATGGTTTAAGATTGGTTCAAAGCTCGAGTTGTGTTGTTTTCTCCTTCCTATTTACCGTTGCGCTAAACTGTAGTTTTCCAGTTTTTCAATGCAAATCTTTAAAGATTCGGTATGCCGATTTAATCGACCAAGAATAACAGTCCTCTCTTCTAATAGTACTGCAAAAAATATACATTAGCAAAAAAAAATAAAATAAAATAAAATAAAGAATTTTACCATCCTCCGGAAACAACCCCACAACTCGATCCGGACGATAAAACTTTGACTTTTCCAAAAAAGAGACTAGTTTCCGCCGCATCAACAGAAACGCAATTGTTTTCCTCGTTCCAAGATCACTTGAATTCCCGTCTTCGACAAACCCACCACCACCACCACCACCACCAGTGTTCTCAGAAAACAAAAGCCCTTGCGTTTTGGGCGGAGGTTCTTGCATTTCAGCCAACGAATCCACCAGCTCCTGCAGATATAATAATATGATCCTGTCGTGGAATTCTGGTTGCTCACTTCCTCCATCTTCAATCAAGTATTCCAAGTATCGCGCTTCCAAACTACTTGAACGTACTTCGAGATAGTGTTGGATCTTTAATTGCGTTTTGAGAGGGATCTATAACCAAAAAAAAGCACTTTGTTGTCAAAATGGGATTGAAAAAACTACAACATCGATTTCTCACTTCCTCATATCTGTCAGTGAATATCTATTCAGAAAAGGAAAAAAAAAAAAGGTTGTTACATACTTGAGAAGAAAAAAAAATTATCTGGTACATACATTCATACCCTCTATTGCATCCCGATCAAAAACGGGCCCAATAAACTCAATAAACAAATCGACATTCGCATTAATGTCCAGCTTTTTCAGATATGATACAATCCCATCTGGACTATTAAAATAAAAGGAATCTTTAAAAAACCCACTCAAAGGAAAAAAAAAAAGTAAATAAATTAAAAGGCTCAACTGGTCCACCAAATTCTCGAGTGCCCTTCGATGAAGACCCTTTCCGTAATAGAATTCAATGAGCTCCCGGTGTTTCTATTCAGACCAACACACACAAAAAAAAATCAACCAAACGAGAAATTAAATTCCAGCAAACATGTGGTCAAATAGACTCACTCAAAAAAAAAAAACACACTTGCTTACATTTTTCGATTTTAAAGCACCTTCAGACTCCTCAATATCACAATAGTTTTCCACTCGCACCAGCGAACCCACCAATGCTTCATTCACAGTCAAATAAACCTTCAACAGAGTAGTATCAACAACAGAAGACAAGAAAACTGCATCTTCCGCATTCGCCAAAACTGTCGCCGGAAACGGCACAGGATCAGGAACGCCATGGTCTGACCCTGAAAACAGGGATGAAGCGGCAATTGTGGTGTGTGTTGTTGCTTCTGTATTTGTAGCAGAAACAAAGGTTGGGGGGATTTGGTTGGATGGTAAATGATTGGGTCGTTGATGTAATTTCCTGAGTTTTGATAGGATTTGGCGTTGAAGAATCAAGTAATCTTTGAGTGCAGCCAGAGCAACCTTGTCTGTTTGTGTTTTAATTTTTTTTTTTCGTTCAGGGAGTTCAGAACACATCAAGCATAGTTGGTTGCGTGACAAACCAGTGACTGGAAGTTCCGAACTTGGTCCAAGCAGCGAGAATTGGGGAAATAGATTGACAATATCAATTGGAGACGCCCGCAATTCCGAAAGAATCGATATAGCTTCTTCATATTTGCGTTCAGACGTGAACATGAAATGAGCATATAGTCCTCGCACTCGGATGATATTGGAAATCTAAAACCAAAAACCAAAAATTCAAAAAACGAGATCTGAACAAAATCCTTTCACCTTTTCTTCTTCTGATGAAAACTCTAGTTCTTCAATCAATCGTTGTGCTTCAATGAATTGGTTTGAAGCAATCAAATGCTCAATCTTTGTGACCAACAGTCAGTCCATCAGAAATCAAGCAAAGAAAAAGAAAGATAGACACTGAAGTGTGGTGCAAAAACCTACCTGATCCTCAAATGACACAGGCAACAATCTCCATATGCAATTCAGGCTCGATACGTGTATTAGAGAATCTCCACCCAAAGCTACAGTTTGAGAATCTTGAAATTCTACTCGTTGAACAATGCCGCCCGTCGTTAAGCTTCGGACTTCAATGCATCCAGCAATGAAGGCAACAACGTATGGTGCTGAAAAGGCTGGAATATTGGTGAGGCAATGAATGGTAGTTTGAAATATAGGGATAGACGCGATTGAATCGTACTGATGTAATCAGGAGGACCGGACCATTGCAAATCGCGTTCAATTAAAGGACTAGCATCAGAATTCACAAATACTCCAGCATCTAAATCATAATAACTATTAGCAAGAAGTAAAATTGACACGAAAGGTAGTGGTGGGTGCCAAACCGTTCCTCGTCAGCATCAATTGTCCTTTAGGCAGCTGAGCAATCCCAAGTTTCCCACCCATTGCAGAACCAACCGAGAAAAACGACGTATTGAACTTGTACAGCTCGACAATTTCATTTGTGTCCACTTTCACAGAATAGTACCCGCGTTTGGGGTGGCCATAAGCAAGAGTGTTTGAATCCAACCACACAAGCACATGTGCTCTGTCCAACGTGTGCAGCTCCTAAACCCGAAAATAAAAAAGAAAAGAGTTGGAGGACAGTCCTCCGTTTCGTGATTCTCGATGCGAAAAACCTGCAGCACGCGAAGCGTGCCGTCCGCGGAGCAGCTGTAGACGAGAATCTTTTTCTTGACGACGACGGCAAAGCGGCGCTCAGACGGACACGCGGCAATCAGCGACGCGCCCTTCGTCGCGAGCAGCGGCTCGCGCAGCGCCAGCGTCGCCAGGTCGAACGCAAGCACGGCGGCGTCTGGCGCAGGAGGGTTACACAAGCGGCGCACGAGGCGGCGGGGGGAAACGCAAAACAAAAAAACCTTCGAGCAGCAGCAGCGTCGCGGCGCCGGGCAGCGCCGCCAGCTGCGCCACGGGCCGGCGACTCGCCGCCTTGCGCGAGTCGACGAGGCGGATGTCGAATGCGGGGCTCTCGACGACCACGTAGGCGAGCAGCGCGCCGCTGGGCGTGCTGAGAACGAGGCGGTCGCCTGGGCAAAGGACAGACAAGTCAGGGACAAGTGCTCAGGGACAACCCTTTCTTTCCCTTACCGTACGATACAAACGCGCTGATTTGCATCGGAAGGCTCTCCACGAGGCACTGCACTACAAACACATCCTGTCGCAAGGAAAAGGCGTCAGCGCCTTTCCAAAAAGCCGGGGATGCCAGTGTTACCATTGATTTCTGCAATTTTAATTCTAGGAAATTTCAAAATAAAGTAGAATAAGACGTACAGATACTTGCGATCCCACTTTATTAATATGCTCTCCGACATACTGAACCAGTACCGGTATCAATATAGTAATCCAACCTTCAACTCATCATCCTCTTCATCAATCAGAACTCCAGCAGTCCGCCCCTCGTCTTTCCAAACGACAAGCCGATGCTGATAATTCAAAAAGTTGAGCCAAATGGCAAACAGAATCCCTGTTCCCAAGACTCCACCCCACATCCACAAATTCAACCAGAGTGACCGCATATTGGCTGGAACAACATCAACACCCACAAACAACTTGGACGAGTGAATGCTCCCAGAAACATCCCCTTGCGGAGAGGCAAGCAACAGCAGCCACAGTGAATAGACAAGCACACCGCTGAAGCGCACCCACATTCGACGAAGCCATCCAACTGTTCTTCCACCATCCATTCTCCCATCAAATTCCTCAGGAGCAGGCCCTGAAAACTTTTGCACATGCTCATTCGCCGTTGATATCGTTTGATCCATTTCCCAATTGTAGAAACCGATAGCACTCCTGTTGCACAGGTTAAACAGCCACCAAACAAGAATCGGCCCTATTTAAAACAACTTGTTTTTCAGTCCCCAATACACCAATTTTTTTTTTTTTGGCATGTGCATTCACCTGTATAAAGCCCACCAAACACCCACGACCCCCAAAACGACGTTGGCATAACCGTCCCATGTGACAACCCCGGAACAACGATTTTAGAACTTGGCGACGAGGACGAAAATGCTGATGATGACCAAGACAACAAGGACAACAATCCATACAAATTCCATATCGACGATACAGCAGCAGGGATCATCGCATCCGGAGAAACTCCTCCAGACGCAAAAGACGATACAGCCAAAGGGTTATATGAAACTCGTGATCGCGGAATGATGAACCACGGAAGCCAAACTGATGCATTCACAACAGGAAGAAGAAATGTATGCGCGAAACGGTCTAATTTCGAGACAATCTTGGATGGGGGCGCCAATCGGAGGGCCAGAATCAGTACGTAAAACGAGAACTGAATATTCAAGCAAAGCTGGTAGAATGTAAAAGGCCTCGACGGACACGTGGCAATATTAACCAACGATAGATTAGGCGGAAAGATCCATGAGTAAATGTACCGTCCAGGAGACAGCAGCAGGTGGAACGAGGGAGGATTGGACCCAGACACAAGATCAGCCACATTCAAGCACCAAGCAGCCTTGCAATATATTATATAAACCACGCCCACTTGAATGAATGTACCAAAGAAAGAATACGATATTGGTCTAAGAGAGTGTAAAAAAAAACGACTCTGCTCAACAAGCTTGAAAATCAAAAAGAAAAACACTCAACTGGTGGACACACACGGATCCAATAAATCGACCCTTCTTTTCCTCCTTCATTTCCTCAGACAAATCATCGTCATTATCTTCATCGTCGTCATCATTGCCTTTCTTTGGCTGAGAGTTCTTGAACGTTTTGAATGAAACTAATATTGCGCATATGTCAAAACAAAGAGGGCTTCTACTTGGCACCCCCAGGCAAATCTGCTTACCATACAGCTTCGATGCCCCTTTGACCCACCATCTGCCGGGGTCCATGTCGTTCACCATTTCCAGCAGTGTTTCCATCGTTGAGTGGAAAATATTTTAGTAAATAATAAACTCAATAAGATGGAATAATAAAACAAATATCAATAAATAAATAACTGAAAAACAAAGAATAAATAAATTCAAGATAAGCTAGCATTAACACGATTTATTCATATTTGCAAAAAAAGACAAAACCAAATGAAAAGAAAGGCTTTTGATTGAAATCCTCAACCTTCAAGTTACTTTTTTTTCTTTTTGACGATAGTACTATTTCTGCAACGATGGACACTTTATCAAGAGTGTCTTTTTGGTTGGTTGTCTGTTTTGAGCTTCAAGAAATTTTTTTTATCAGTCCAATTTGAATGACCTGTGCAGCTCTGGTGGGAGTCCTGCCAACGGCTGGTCTTGACGCAAACCACTGCTGCTCAGTGAATTTATATCCAGGGAGAATAGTGTGTGACCCTAACGGACGGATCACAGCCTTGTATGTCTTGGAATTGGGCATTGCTCCTTTTTTGTTTTTTCCGGTTGCAGCTTTGTTGATCTCAAGTTTTTTGTTCTGCTTGTATATACACCACACAGAGACCTCTCCTGCTCAGGCCCTTCTTCCCAACTATGGACCGCCTCCTCTTCCTCTTTTTTTCCTATCGATATCCAATTTCTATCAGAGCTGCGTCACTTGTAAGTGGACCCTGCTTGCCAACCTCTTGTTCGCCACCAATTTGAAATAAGGCTCACTCTCTCCTTTTTTTTTTTTTTTTTCGAAGCCATCTTCAAGACTGTCACTTGAAAGGACCTATTCCCGATATCTGGAGCTCATTACCGCTTCTCGAAACTCTCAATCTTAAAGCAAACTATTTCCAAGGCCCACTTCCGCCATCATTCAATGCTCTTACAGCGTTGCGATCTTTATCGCTTGCAGAAAACGTTGATTTAACTGGCGAGTTTCCACCACTGCTTTCAGAATATGTTTCTTCGACACTTGCCTGTTTGCCAGACGCTCCATGCATAATGTAAAATATAAGCCTCCCCTCTCCCCCCTCCCCCTGTCCTGTCCCCTGCTTCCTTGTATCTATCATAAACTAAAAACCGTCTCTCTCTTTTTCCGGTAACAGCTCTCTTGAAGGAACCAACTTCAACGCCACAATCCCAACCTCAAACCCTACCAACAATGTACACGTCACCCTTACCACCACCACCACCACCGCCGCCGCCACAACCGCCTCCCCCCTCCTCCTCCTCCACCTACAACTCTCTCGCCGAGACGCCTCCAAATCAGACAACACGGTCCTCTACATTCTAATCGGCCTCGCATCGCTCCTCGTCCTCTGTCTTGGATCCTGCTGTTTCTTTTGTTACCAGCGGAGAAAGGAAGCCCGTCTAGAACTCCAACAGCAACAATTACAACGTGCCGGCGGCGGCGGCGGCAGCGGGGGCGGTGGTACAACTGCGATTGGACTCAAGGACGTACAAAGCCAATGGGACAGTTCTTACAACAGCCGACGATGGAGTGGGAGCAGCGGAGGAAGAGGCGGCGGTGATGACGATGATGGTGATGCGAAAGGGCATTATTATCGCGATGAAGAAGAAAGTATCGGTGGTGGTGGCGGCGGCGGCCGTCGCGGATCAAGAGGGATGCGTGAAAGCGATTTTTCTGATGGAGGCGGTTTCGATGGTCGTGGTGGCGGCCGTGGTGGTAGCGGCGGCGGCGGTAAGAGTAAAGCTGGTGGTGGCAAGGACCTGAGAAGTCAGCGGCAGCAGCAACGCGGGGCTGGACAAAAAGACGATCATCGCTTTTCAATGGATGAAGAAGATGAAGTCGATGAGTACCCACGGACTTCAGATGATCGCGATTTTCGTCGAACTTCTCTTGGTGCAGGGAGAGGAGGAGGTGGAGGTGGAGGGCGAGCTAACTCCTCCAAAGATGGATACCAACGTAAAGGCACCGGTGCTGGAAGCGGTGGCGGCGACTATTCAAAACGAGCAGTGGGTAGAAAGAATTCGGAAGACTCGAAAGTTGGATCCGGGAGTCGACTCGACGATCGCAGCGGTGGTGGCGGCGGCAGCAGTGCGGGAAGGAGGACAGACACCGGGAGTCGTTCCGCCAAAGTCACAAGCCCGACATCAAGAACCCGACCCGTATCGTTTCATTCGTCCTCAGAAGACGAAAGACGGCGAGACGACGCACCCCAGGAATCCGCATTGAAATCAAGAACAGGCGGCCGAAACGATAGCCAAACACGATCGAAAGGAGGCCGCAGTCAAAGTCAATCACGAACTGGAAAAGGAAGAAGCGAAAGCCAAACAAGACTCGCTGTGAATACAAATCGAAATAGTGTGGTTGGGCGGGTGTCCACAAAGAACTCATCATCCCGTTCTGCTGCTGTCGCTTCCGATGATAGCTCTTCGAATGATGAAGGTCAGAGCCGTCGTCCTCGCAATCAGGAGAGCAAAAGCGGAAATGGGCGAAGTCCAACGGCTCGAACTGCTGCGCCTACCAGCACACGAAGAGAGAGAACACAGTCTCTCGCCCCGCCTCCGCGACGTGGGGGAGCCGGTGCTAGTGATTATGAACGCAAACCTTCATCATCATCAAGGCGCCAAGCATCAAAAGACAGTGGTGATGAATCGCTATCAAGCAGTGCTGATGAATCTGATGTCAGTCGAATCAGCAAGAAAAGTGGCAGTGTGGGAAGAAAGGACTCGAGTGGATCCCGCAGTGGTGGTGGAAATGGAAAGCCAGCTGGTTCTGGTAAAAATGGAAGCTCACAGTTGAAAGAAGTCGCATCGCGTAGTCGGCGTCGTGGAGATAGTGATGACGATGATAGAAAGGGTGGAAGTACTCGATCCGGAGGGGGCAGCCGAAAAGTAGGCGACAGCCAGAGCCGTGTCGGGAAAAAGTAACGTTCTCTAGAAAATAAAAGTAATAAAACTCTTGTAGAAAAGAAGTTCAGTCCGAATTGATTCCGGGTGTCTGATGGAGATTTTGGAACCAAGCAATGACATCTCCAACAATTTTTTTGTATGCTTGATTTTTCTTTGTCGAAATCATGTCCACCGCATCCGACTGTGCTATTCTCGGGGCTGCATTGGGTATGTCCCTTCCAGGGAACTGCTGTGGAAACGGCATTGCTACCTGTGACGCTAGCGGCCGGATCGGCCAGGTGTAAGTCCCTATTGTCCTGGTCCATTCACTCAATTAACTTCCCTGCTTTTTAGATCGGGCGGATGCAACAAGAGCCAGTCGTGGTTTGGCAAAACCTTTCCCCAGGGTCTAGAGAAGCTAACTGCCCTCGGTGTTCTGCTGTTTGACGATTGCGAACTGACGGGCCCATTGCCAGACACTTTTGGTGGCATGACCTCCCTCTATGAAATGTGAGCGATCAAAAAAAAAAAAGCGCCACATTACCCATTTAACTCACTCCTTCTTTTGCTATTCAGGCATCTTCAAGGAAACAAGTTGCAAGGACCTATTCCTTCTTCTTTCGCTGGTCTCACGAACATGCAATTTTTCCATGCACAGGTGAGTGTTCAATTAATTACGACATTATTAGATTTTAATCCAATGAGGCTGGCTGACAAATGTGTTCATAACACATCCAGGGAAACCAGTTTATTGGAGAGTTACCAGGGGGATTGTCAGGATGGGGTGTCATTCAGCAGGCTGAATTCCAAGGTGAGGAGCGTCTTTTGATAGCATTGACACCTCATCATCACTGCTGACTCAATTTATCATCACAGGAAACTGCCTCACTGGCGCGTCGCCGAACTCAAAGATTACCCTGGGTGCCCAAGTCACTGGCTGCCCCACCACCTGGATCAGTCTGCCCCCGCCCCCTGTAGTTGTGATTGATGCTCCAGCCCCAGCTACATCGGACGCACCCGCACCGCCCACCGACAACCAGGCAGCAACGAGTGCCGCTTCAGAGGCTGGTCCTGCTACCGCTGGCGGCGGTGCCACAGCGGCTCCTTCAAACGGTGCTGTCAGAACCACGGTAAAAACCAGCCAAAAAGCGTCATCAACACAAACAGCAGCAGGCAAGGCCACATCCGAAAACTCCGATGCCTTGGACACTTCTTCCTCGCCAAACATTGGAATGATTGCTGGGATCGCTGGAGGAGCATTGCTGTTGCTTATTCTGGCAGCGGTGGCAGTCTTTTTGTGGATGCGCAAGAGGAAGCAGCACGCACATCAAATGCTAGACAAGTCGGCTGATGGATTTTATCTCCCTCCATCACAACCATCCTCAGTGGCTCCAGTCTCCCCAACAACAAAAGGCTCTCCCTCTTATCCTCCCAAAAGTTCACCAAAGTCGTCGTATAATGCTGATTTGGATCTCTATGAAATGCAGAGAAAGAGAACCTTGAATGGAGAAGGGCCAAAGAATGGAATTCCACATGTTCAACAAAAGCAGTCGCAGCCACAGCAACAACAACAACAACAACGTAATTCAGGAGAAGACGAACAGCGCCCTGGAGGTGGAAGAAGTGGACGAAGCAAGTCCCGTGAAAGAAATGAAAGAAATGAAAGAAGTGAAAGAAGTGAAAGAAGTGAAAGAAATGAAAGAAGTGAAAGAAGTGAAAGAAGCGAAAGAAGCGAAAGAAGTGAAAGAAGTGAAAGAACTGGACCTCCTCGTGAAAAGAGTGGTCCACGTGAAAAGAGCCGTGAGAGAAGACAGGAGCGAAACTTTTAAAAGAAGTTTGGGTTTTGATTGTACATGATATAGCTGGATCTATGAAACTTTTCTCTGTTGTTGTTTGTTGAATTAAAGTGGTGTTGAAACCGTTTCAATCAAAAATAAGAGCAGAGAAATGGTAAGACTCCAATGTGAAACACGACGACGCTCCTGACTCGCCACGCCCGCAGCTGTCGTCGCAGAGCGCCGAGATCGCCGCCAAGCTCGACAAGGAGCGCAAGCTGCTCGCGGGCGCTGCGTCCATGTACGCCAAGCTGAGCGATGCCACTGCGCGCGCCCAGTGCGAGGCCAGCATGCGCGAGAGCAGACAGCGCATCGAGTACCTGGAGGGCATGCTGCTGCAGCAGCAGCAGCAGCAGAGGTTGGTTGCCGCGATCATGCACCCATCCAGCACTCACACTCTCACTCTCTCTCACTCTTGCACACTCGTCAGTTCGAACCAGTACAGCGCAGTGCGTCCGAGAACGAGCTCCATTGCTCCCCCTTCGTCCGCCGGATCAAGCGGCTCGCTGGGCGTTCCCCACATTGCAATCCGCAAGTCGTCGTCCCAAGACCTGAGAGGCGCTTCTCAAACTGCATTCGGTAAATTCTCTCTTTCAATCATTCGGGCGATCCTATTTATCACCTGCTTACATGCTATAACCATTTCATCAGATTTGAGACGATACGGAAGCACAATCACTAGCACAAAAGTAAACTACAGACTCCAAGAAGTCATCTACAAACTCGATAAAGAGCAAAAAGTAAAGACTGGAATCGACAACCTCCTCCACGCAATGACTCGCATGAATTCAGCTTCGGATCCATCCATCGTTCACGACTTGAAGCGAAAAGCGACTGAAAGTGGTGACAAAATCACCGTGTTGGAAATGTCGCATCGCCGTTACGGACAGTTGTACGTTGGGCCGGCTGCTGGTACCGATGCCGCCGCTGCTGCTGCTGCTGCAACAGCTGCTGAAAACCGCCGCAAGTGCTTTGGAAACGTCAAAGTGAATTTGATTTCTGCTTCCAACTTGATGGCTCGAGATGCCTATCAGAATGAACTATATGCCACCATTTCTATCGATGGTGATGTCAAGTACACTTCGCATCACAGTGCCACTCGATGGGATGAAATCTACGAAGGTGGCGTGAGTGATGCTCAGGAAATGGAAATTTGTGTGTACAGTCATCCTGGGGGTAAATTGCTTGGACTTGTTTGGTTCAAATTGTCGGACTTGGAAGATGATTTGAGGGCAAAGCACCCCAACAAGGCACCCACGCTGAATGTGAATGATATGGAAGATGTTTGGTTGGACTTGGAACCTGCTGGGCATGTTTTGATTCGTGCAGGCTTTGGTTTGTTGCTTTCTACGCCTAAGGCGTGGTTGTTTTTTCCTTTGCATTTTTTTTTTCCTTTCACTACCGCCACAAGTCATATTAACGTCATCCCCCTTCAGTTGGAACGGCAGCCAGCAAAACAATGATGAAGCAAGGTATGCGTCGCCAAGTGATTCGAAAAGCGTTCCCCAAGAATGGCCACAAGTTTTATGCTGTCCAATCCCTTTTGTTCCAATGTGCTGTTTGCGACGATTTTTCTGGTGCAGGAACAGATTGGTACCAGTGTCAACAGTGTAACTACGTCTGTCACTCTCAATGTTTCGACAACCTCCTCACCAAATGTATCACTCCACAAGAGATTCAAAATGTATGTTTCTTTCATGTGATTTTATCTCCCAGTTTTCTAATGTTTCTCTTTGTACTTGTGCATATCAGGCCAAGCCAGGTCAAGATCTCAACACGGGTCAGCTCTTTAGTTTCCGTATTCCCCACAGATTCCAGCAAAAGACGATTGTCTTGTCTTCGTGGTGTGCGCACTGTGGTGTAATGATGGGACCAGGTAGTCGCGTCGAAGCTTGTACAGAGTGTTCAAAATGCTCCCACGTTGGATGCAAAGCAATGGTTCCAAACTTTTGCGGTATGCATCCCGACATGGCGCTCCAGCTTTTGGCGGCATTTCAATATGAAAGAGACAAGAAGCGTGCGTTGCAAATTATGGAAGCAGATATGGCAGAAGCTACTAGAAGACAACGTGACGTTGAGGCGTCCAAGGCGCTTGAGAAAACTGTGGATGCGGATAAATTGTTCGCAGAGGAAGGTTTGTTTTCTGCCTTGACTTGATTTTTTTTTTTTTTAATTATTTTTCTAAACTTTATTAAAAAAGATTCCGTGGCTGAAATTGATCGCCTTTTGACCGGCCGTTTGAATCAACTTCACTTGGAACAAGTCGAAGAACAAAAACGTTTGGAAAAGTCAGACGCCGAACGCCGTGCTGGCAACGAGTACTTGCAATTACAACAACAAGCCCTCCTTCAACAACAACAAGACAATGCAATCCGAATGAATCAACTCCGTGCTGAACAAGCCCAGCAAGCATCTCGCCACTCGGCTGAATCAGAACGTCGAGCCAAGGACGAGGCCCTCAGACTCCGTGAAATTGAATTGGAGCAACAAATTCTCTTGCACCAGCAACAACAAGAACAAACTCGGCGCGATCAAGAGCACCGAAAGCAATTGTACTATGCTCAAATTGAAGCCGAGAAGCGTGCTGAAGAGGAGCGACAATTGAGGTCGGCGGCTGTGGAAGAGGAGAGGCGGCGTCTTATCGAAGAGGCAAGACGAGTGCAAGAACAGCAGATTATGGAGCAGCAAAGGCAGCAACAGCTGTACCAACAACAGCAACAGCAGCAGCAACAGCAGCTTCGATTCCAACAGCAGCAGCAACAACAAAGAATGCAGCAACAACAACAGCTGCAGCAGCAGCAGCACCTCCAAATGGCTATTCCCGCTGCCATTCACAAGAATGTCAAGTTGGAAGACTTTGACTTTTTGTCTGTATTGGGAAGAGGTGCATTCGGAAAGGTGAAAAGAAAGACAGATCGAAATTTATTGTAGACTGACGCGGATTCTACACATATAACAGGTTATGCTCGTTGAAGAAAAAACCACAAAACGCCTCTACGCAATGAAGGCACTGAAGAAAGAAAACATTATCCAACAAAACGATATCGTCAGCGCGAAGCTTGAACTCCGAATCTTTCAAAAGGCGTCCGAAGCGCAACATCCATTCCTTGTGAATTTGCATTCCTGCTTCCAATCCGACAATCGCCTATACTTTGTAATGGAGTATATTTGTGGCGGTGATTTGATGTCAGTGTTTCAAGCCGCCAATGCTCGCTTTTCTCAAGCGAGAACAAAGTTTTATGCTTGTGAGGTTCTTTTGGCTTTGGAATTTTTCCATCAGAGTAACATCATCTTCCGGTTTGACGCTTTCCCTTTTTTTTTCTCTCTCTGCGTTGAAAAAACTGAACTCTTTTTGTTGTTTTCAAGTGATTTGAAATTGGAGAACATTCTCATGTGTCCTGACGGTCACATTAAGGTTGCTGACTACGGAATCTGTAAAGAGAACATTCCATATGGACAGTTTACTCACGTAAGGATACTTTTTATTTCTCTCTCTCGATGATTTTTAAATAATCCCTTCCCACTTTCTTTCTTTCTTTTTTTTAGACATTTATTGGGACCCCCAACTACATGGCGCCCGAGATTTTTGCTGGAAAGGAGTATGGTAGAAGTGTTGACTGGTGGAGTTTAGGTATCTTGATGTTCGTGATGCTTATGGGAAGAGTTGAGTTCACTTTTTTTTTTCCTTCTTCCTCACCTTCAGAATATAAGTACAATTGATCTTTTGTTTTTTTTGCACATAGTATCCATACGAGGGGGATGATGACGAGGAAATCGCTACCGCCATCCGCACGACTAATTTGGAGTTCCCAGCAAGTCTGCCAAGACCTACTATTGAATTGATTCAAGGGGTAACATTTTTGTTTTTCATTCGCAGTACCTTCCCTTCCTAAAAGTTTTTTTTTTCCTTCCCGCAGTTGTTGGGAAGAGATCCCAGAAGTCGTCTCGGTGGTAGTCGATTGGATGCTGAGGAAATTAAAGGACATCCATACTTCGCGGGAGTCAGTTGGGGACTGTTTATGGAGAAGAAGATACCCCCGCCATGGAAGCCGACGATTGTAAGATTTGTCTTTAGTTTGCTGCTTCCATCAATATAACCCTTCTTTTAATTTTTTTTTCTGTTGATAGCGTTCACCAAAGGATGTGTCAAACTTTGATGCAGAATTCACAAGTGAGCGAGCAGTCTTGACACCAATGAACACGGTTTTGAGACCTTCCGATCAAGCCAAGTTTAAGGACTTTGACTTTGTTGCGAATTGGGCTGGACAGAATTAACTCCTCCCCCCACCTTCCCTTATTTCTTTTGTTTCTTTTTCGGCCAAAAATAAACTTACATTTGAAGTAAAAAGAAAAAAGTTTTATTTATCAGTTTAGATGTATAAGAGAAATATTTATCAACCAAGTGTAATACATATCGACGTTTCTTTATTTCTTTTTCTTTCTGGCTTGTATCTTGCAATTTCCCAATTTCCACAAAAATGTTAACTTGTTAACAGCATCAAAAAAAGTACGCACGCCAACCAAAAAAAAAGGAGCAATAAATCACAAATGAGTGCTGATTGTTCAATTCTGGCGGACGCTCTTGCCGGAGTTGTACCTGTTGACCCGGTCAACTGTTGCGACCCCAGCAGCAGCCACGGACTCGTGAGTTGCGACGACTGGGGAAACATTTGGTCCTTGTAAGTATCTCAATGGTAACAGACACATCCAACACTTATTTGATCATCTTCATCGAAAAAAAAAAAAATAAATAAGGAATATGAACTGCCCGCAACGATTAATCTGGTCGGGTAGTGCTTTCCCAGGAGGTATAGCGGGTCTAGCCTCTCTGCAGCGAATGTAAGTATCATTTTTTTTTTGTTGCAAGTAAACATGACCGATCAAAATTAGATTCATGTCTGGTTGCGAAATGAATGGTGACTTGCCAGACGTATTTGGATACCTACCTCAACTTCAAGTATTGACGTTGGATGGGAATCGGTTTACGGGGGCGTTACCTGGATCTCTTGGTGCACTGACGCAAATGAAATACATGCTTCTTCAGAATAATCAGTTTGTTGGGGCTGTTCCGGGAGATCTTTTTGGGTATATAAGTACGGTTGTATGTGACGCCAATTTGCCTTGCACTTTGTATGTACTGTTAAATTTTAAGAGGTTTTTTTTTTATAATTGTTTATCTTAACTGAATCGTTTGATGTTGTTTCCATCAATATAGTGCGTTTCAAGGGAATCCGGGGTTATCGAATTTCCCGCAATCGAATGCAGCGAATTTTGTGGCTGTTGTTACCAATGCAAATGCCCCTGCCTCTGCTCCAGCTGCTGCCGCAGCTGCTGCTGCCAAAAATGTGGCTGCCAATGCCCCAGCTGCGCCACCAGCAGCTGCTTCTGCTGCTTCTGCATCTGCCACCAAAGCACCTGCCGCATCAAGTTTCGCGTCGGCTACAGCCAAAGTTGCAGCCGCCGGCTTGCTTGCTGCTTCCAACTCGACAGTAGCGTCCGCTTCTGCTGTTGCATCAGCTAAAGATTCTTCAGGAGGAGCGGGCGGGAACTCCCCGTTCACTGGAGCTACTCTCTATGCTATTATTGGAGGAATCGTGGTTCTTGTTTTGGTGATTGCGTTGGGAGTTGTCTTTTGGATGCGGAAAAAGGAGGGGAAAGGCGGTCAGTCTCGGGGAGATAAACGCGGCTTCAACTCTCCCAACATGAAGCAAAAAGCTGGTGGTGGTGGTGGTGGGTTTGGTGGAAATCGACCGTATTCCGAGTTTGACGATGGTTATGACGACATTGACTACCACAACAACAAGCAGCAGCAGTATCAGCATGATAATCGCCACGATAGTAGATACGACAGCTACTATGATGATGAACCACAGCAACAGCACAACAATGATAAGGGTCGACACGATAGCAGATACGATAGCTTCTACGATGGACCGGGATACGATGACGATCATGACGACAATCGTGGGCATGATAGTAGATATGAAAGTTATTACGACATGCCACCACCAAAAAAGCGATGATGCAACTGTAGTTTGGAAGAAAGCAAGCTATTATTTTTAGAATCCCCGAATCCTTTTCCCTTCTTTTAACTCCTCCCACTCGCATACACTCGACATTGACCCGGTTAGTGTGAAGTTCCCAATAAACTGTATTAAAATAAAGCTCATTTTTAAAAAAATAATATGCTTAACATAATAAATATTTATTTTGAGAAATAATAAATCCATCTCCAATTTCTGGCGAAATGGTTAAAGATGCCGACCGCCTGTTTGAAACCCGATCTGTGGCGGATGTACGAGTGCTCGAATCCAAAATGGGGTTAGCTCTTTGGTTGCCGTTGTTGTTTGTTGCGTTTACTCACTGCATGCTCCAACCAACCAACCAACCAACCAATTAACGAATTAACGAATTGGCGAATCGACCAAAACAAACCAGAGCCGACATTGAGCAGAAGAAGAAGGATCTGCGCATGATGGTTGGGTGTGTGACCTGTCTGTTTAATTTTATTTTATTTTATTTTATTTTAACATCGTCTTCACAGCGACCGCTACCGCGACCTGATCGACGCGGCGGACAGCGTTGCGCAAATGCAGACGGCGTCGCTCGAGCTGCAGAGCCTGCTGGCGGGCCTCGCGCGCGGCTGCTCGGCGGACGAAGCGCGCGCAAAGGCCGCGGCGGAGGCGGCGCTGGCGAAGGGAAGCGGCGACAGGCGCGGTTGGTTTTTGTTGTTTTATTCTTGTTTTATTCTTTTTTCATTTATTTTTTGTCTTCCGCAAAGAACGCGACCAGGCCGCTGCGTACCCCGTGGCAGTGCAGATCAAGCTGCTCGTCGACACGCCAGAGCAGATCTGGCACTGCCTCGAGACTAACCTGTTTCTGCGCGCAAGCAGGCTGTGGCAAGCCGCCCATTCGATACACAGAAACCTGCAACGCGCCGAAGACTCCACGGCCTCGTCAAACATTCCCGTTAGTACTAATCGCTGTATTTGCTTTTTTTCCTTGTCAAATATTCAATCTACTTCAATAGCTATCGTTCCCGATCGTTCAACGCCAATGGGACTCTATCAAACAGTTTGAATCAAAAATTCTGGATAAATCTAGGGAATACATAAAAAGCACATCGATTTCCAGTCAGGTATGATAACCTTCGCTGCCCATCGATTGCCGAAGGCGAGATTCCTGTCATTTAAAGCGTCATCACCAATTCCGCCTTTGGCAAAATGTTTCGCATAAAGACGATGCTCCCAGCCCTGTCATTCGAATTACTTAAAGCAACTTTTGCACGCCATCCAGAATGTTACCGATTCACTTTGTGCCATTATGCTTCTTGAACGAATCAGCTCGAAACACGTACTTGGAGCATTTTTGGCTCACCGCAAATTGGCAATGTCGGAAACCCTGAAAGCTTATTCTTCAACTAAATCCTCCACCTCAATCTCGGATTTACTAACACGGCTGACAAACGTTCTTCAAATAACCTTGTTTCAAGTGGCCATTATTTTCTCTCCGTTGGAACAACAGCAACAGTCTCTATTGGAATCCACGATTGCTTCCATCTGCAAAACACCAACTCCCTCGGATTCTGGGGCAATTCCCATAAATTCAATGTATCATTTGTACTCTGAGAAAACAAATATGCATGTTGTATTCAGGCATTTGCCCATCGTGATTCAAAACCATGTCCCTCTATTTGTTTCCGATAAAACTGCCATCAGCAAGGACGCGATAAGAACATTGCTGGATGCCTGGTTGCTGGATGTTACCAATGAAGTCAAGATTGGTGTTTTCAATGTGTTGAGCCACGTCAGCGTCGGATCGCAACTAGCAACGATTCGTGAAACTTTGCTAAAGTCCCTTTCGGAATTTGAACGAGCTGATTCCACGACTACTACCAGTGGTGGAAATGAAGACTGGGGGGCTGCATGCGCACATTTGTTGGATCGTAAAGTATCTCTATGGGAGGAGGTTTACAGAAGCGTTTTCAAGGAGTTGTCGCTGAGGTTGATTGAAAGTTCGTTTGGCGGATTAGTCAACCAGGTTCAAACTGTGCTGGCTCCACTAGTCAAATCTTGCACCACTTTGAATTCAGAAGGTGTGATTTTTCATTTGTTACTCTAAATTCCGTCATTCTCATCTTGCTTTCTTTTTTCGTTTGACGTATAGATTCTTCTGTGGCTGATTATATTTGGACAGCGCCAAACAGTGGCAACAACAAGACGGGTATTCGGAAATCAGATGCCGTTCCAGAACTCTTGTGTCGAGTTCAAACTTCTTCTTTGGGCAGCATTACGGATTCATTTGAAAGGGGACTTGAAGAAATGAAGGCTGATGTTATTCCACTGGTGACTCCAAATTATTCAATGGACAAGAAACGCCGGGGTAGTACTGCGTCTCAAACAAGAGTTTTGGCTGATAATGAGGAAGTTCATGTGGAACGGTATGGGGGTTGCTTTTTATATATGATTGTATTTTAAGTTTTTTGCTCCCCTTTTATCAAAAGACTGATGGTTTTTTTTTACAGGGATATCGAATCGTTTGTATCCTTCTTCCAGGACCATTATTTGAAAGCCATTTCTCAGTACGAAAAGAGCTTGCTTGTTTTATTGGCAGATGTAGCTAAACTAGAAGGTCCAAGTAAGTGTGGCTGTTTTTATTTTATTTTTCAACTCTTGTTTGGTTGTAGTTGTTTTCCTTTAGTTGAAACAAATTATTTTGCAGCGGCTATTGCACAAACTGTTTTCATTGCGCGGGTTGCAAAAGCACTAGCAATTAAGATTCGAATTCTTGGAATTCCGGTTTTGCGGGATGAAAGCCATTTAAGTAACAACAACACTACTTCTTCCATTGTTGCAAGATTGAAGCAGAGGAGTATTAAAACTAAGGATGCTGGTAAATAATTTATTTCTTCCGAATTTAACCCCCCACGTTTTCTCTAAATACGCACACACACTTTGATAGCACCAACTGGTTTGGACGCAACTCAGTCATCTTTGATGGATGTGCATTTGACAGCAATGAAAACGTGGATTATTGCCACATGTGATCAATTTGAATCGAATATGGCGGCTGGATTGGCGGCGGAAGATTGGAAGAATGGAACCAAGTTTTTAGGAGTTTGGGAATGTGAGTTTTTTTTTTGTTTATTCTTTTTTTTTTTTTTAACTCAATCACTCACTCCTTTTCAAAACATTGATATCCCTTCTTTCTTTTTTGTTTTTTTTTTCCAGCCGTTTCCATTAGTGCTCAGACTGAAGCTCCCGAAGACATGATCAAACTTCCTGTTCATGCATCGTCTTTTATTGTTCAAAGCTTGTTTCTGGTGTCGTCTGAATTAAATCGGTTGAATGGCTTCATTTTGGAAAAGGTATAAAAAAAACGCTCTTTTGAAACTAATCATTAGGTTGCACTAACCAAATCCCCCCCTCCCTTCCAGCCATGCCTGAAGGTCCTTATGCATGAACTAGCGCATCGAATCGTGAAAGTGTATCAAAACTTTTTGGACAAGGTCCTTCCAAGTATTCCGAACCCTTCCGACAAATCATACCTTCAAATCCTTTTTGATTATGACTTTTTGATTAAAGTTGTTGATGGATGTTGGGTGTATGATGGAGATCACCTGTCTTCTTCCTCCAACAGCAATGCTGCGTCGGATATTGGAAAGGATACCAAGGTTCCCGTTTTGTCTGTGTTGGCGCTTATTCGGTCTTTGGTATGTGGACCGTTTTTTTTTTCTGGGTTCCTCAACTCATTAATTCTTTGTCTCTTCTTTATTTCAAAAGATTGATCCAATTGATTTGGCTGTTGCATCGAGTCATCATATGGCGAATGTAGATCGATGCTATTACCGGACATCTGTTTTGTTGGGTGCCTTGTTGGCATTAAATCCGAAACCAACTGAATTGTATGTAAAAGCTTGCTTTTTTTTCCGTCTCTTCAACTTGTTGTTGTTGTTTTTTTGTTTTTTTTGTTCAAACGCTAACTAACTTTGTGTGTCTTTTTTATTTAGGAAAAAGACTTTGTCAGTTCAGGAAGTGCATAATGTCATTGCTATGGCCAATCAACCCCCTAGATTCACAATGTTATTGACGTCGTTGCCGGGAGCGACGCTTCCAGCTGTTTCTCGTGCACGAGGTAAATTCTTTGTCAACTCTGATTTTTTTGACAAGAAAATTAACAACGGTTATTTTTGCTTTCTTCAACTCAAGGCACCTTCTCTGCCCGCTCAAGTGGAAGCCAACTTGATGTCTTCCGTCCATCCCAAAACAACAACAACACACAACAACCTCGACGCAGTCATCGTTCGAAAATCAAGATTTCTGCAAACTCTATCGCCAACTCACATGGAAAAGAAAATACAAACAACACATCCTATTCCATTAGTGGGAGCGTGTTGAGTGGAGTTGTTGGTCTTGTGGGTGCAGCTGCGAATACTGCACAAATGGCTGGAATGAGTCAGAGGTCGTTGTTTGGGGGTAGTTCAATGTTTGGCATTTTTGGGAGCAACCAGACAACTGCGGCGGCGGGGGTGGCGGCGGTGGCGGCATCTTCTGGAACGGGCGCAACTACGACGCCAAATTCTAGTTCTCCTAGTAAAAAATAAAAAATAAAGAAAACTGTGTTTTTCTTCGTAGTACTTTGCTCCAAGACTAATAGTAAAGTTAATTAAATATCTATTGTATACCTTCCCACTACTTTATAACGAAAACGAAAAAAGGGAGTGAAAGTTAGAAGAAGAAAACAGGGGGGGGGGGGGGGGGGGGGGGGGTTCAACCAACAAACAAAAAAAAAAAAAAGTCTCTTGGCAAAAAAATTTTCTTTTCACTGTTCATCATAGTATCTTGTATTCGTTTGCTGATACTTTGGATTACTTGCAGGCGATGAAGCCTGCTGTTGAAGCTGTGTCGCCGTTGTCCAATACATTGGCATTCCAAAGGTTGCATCCGTTCCTTCAACCCCCCACTGATGCTGCTGATCAAAGGGCGAATAGTCCTGTTGTTGTTGCTGGTAAATACCCTGCGCCGCGGCCTGCATTGAGAAAAACTCTTGTGGCATCATATTTTGTGGGCAGTATTGAAACTCTTCTAGTGTGGTGGGCAAGGACATTCCCATCCCACCAATAACGGTTGAAGAGCTTCTGGGTCGACCTGGCATTGCTGTTGGTGGGGCTGCCAACATGGATCCTCCAACGATTTGCATGTTTTGTTGCTGATTCTGTTGTTGTTGTGAGCCGCCGCTGCCGCCACCACCGATTTGAACATATCTAGGAGCGGAACCAGCAGCAGCGGAATTCGCTGGTACCATTGTTGCGAGACCTGGTTTACCACCACCGGTACCACCAGCGGTACCACCGCCGCCCGCGCCACCGCCACCTCCTTGTTTCGGGGGACATTTTTTGGGTCTGTATTTGTAATCCGGATGCTTCAACATGTGCACTCGCTTTTCTTCTTGTGCTTTAGCAGCATACATTGCCTTCACTTCAGGAGGTTCCTGTTTCCACATTGTACCAACAATTTTTGAGATTACATTGTTGTTGAGTGTTGCTGTTCCGCTGGATTGGGACATTAGTTCGGCGTGTTTTTCTTTGCGGTAGATTATGAAGGAGTTGGGTGGTCGTGGGGTGTGGGATGCGGGCTTTTCGCGTTTGTGTCGGTTTCCAGCTTGGTTTGGTTGTTGTTGGTGGTGTTGTTGCTGTTGTTGTTGTTGTAGTTGTTGTTGTTGTTGTTGTTGTTGTTGTTGTTGTTGTTGTTGTTGCTGTTGTTGTTGCTGTTGTTGCTGTTGCTGCTGCTGCTGTTGTTGTTGTTGTTGCTGCTGCTGTTGTTGTTGTTGTTGTTGTTGATGTATTTGTTGTTGTTGTAGTTGTTGTTGTTCTTGTTGTTGTTGTTGTGAACCAGATAGCGATAGCTGAATAGATTGAGAATGCTGAAGTTGTGGGTGCATCATAATTACAGAATTATTAAAATGTTGTTGTTGTTGCTGCTGCTGTTGTTGTTGGTGCTGTTGTTGTTGCTGATGGTGATGTTGCTGCACAAACATGGGTATCTGCTGAGTCAGGTATTGGTTGTGTACATGTTTGGTGTCGTTTATATCCGAAACACAGTCAGAAGGATTTGCAAAATCGTCAAAGACTGCTTGTTGTACATCGATGGGTGCTGGAAGCTCTAATTCGCCGCCATCGTCCAGTTGTTGAGCAGCATTGCTGCAAGGGTGTTCATCGCCAAAGTCGAATTGAAGACTTTCAGAGGATTCGCATTTTATCATGTCCAAGGCATCAGAGTCGGTATTAATCGGGGTTTGAGCGCAATTCGTTGGTGTTGGAATAGCTGACGTTTCATGTGGAATCGCCAACGAAGGCACCACCGTGGGTCCAGGGTCAGCTGCACTAGCCAAAAGCGACATGTAGTTATTTGGCAAAGAAACATTCTTTGAAGCTGTCGGCTTTTTAGACGATTTTGTTATTCCTCCCTTTTCTTTGATGACCTTCTTTTCTCTTGGCTTTGCAACTTGCGCCGATTTTGCTTTTTTGAGTCCCGCTTTACCTTGTGGAAGTACGTCAGCCATTGAAATCATTAAATGATTATCAGTGGCGGCATTTAATCTTGCTGAATCGGCATTTTCTGGCACCCGCATGAACTGGGGATTCATCTGTTCCAAAGCCGATTCCATCTCAAACGCGTTTTCTGACATTCCAGTCTGTGCAAAGTAGTTGCCAAAACCCTCATTGAGAGAGGCCAAAAAAGCGTCATCCACAACCATGCTGTTTCCCTGCGAGCCTATTGATGAATACGGGTGTCCATCTTCGTCACATAATGAGCCTTGCCAGTCGAAAAAAACTTGATCTGTCTCGTTTCCAACAGTTTGGTTGCCGACAGGGTTGTACAGGTCAGACTGGAACGCGTTGTGACTCATTTGGGCCATGTTTCCTCCCTCAGGGGTTTCGACAGATTCTTCTTGAAACAATGAAAACATGTGATATTGCTACTTTTTTTTTTTTTTTTTTGTTCCAAGGAAGTTATAGTTTTTAGGTTGGTATTAGTTTCGTCATTTTTTTTTTTTTTTTAAATCGCGTCAACAACAATGAAATACCTGGTGGGTTTTGTTGTAGACGGGTGTGATTGATGATTGAGAGGTTTAAAGATTTAGGACCGGGCGGACGCAAGAGATTTTCTGTTTGGTGGGTGTGTGACAGTGGAGTTCGCTCAGGAGTCCACTTGGCAGGGGTCCAACAGCGAGAGAGAGAGAGAGAGAGAGGTCGTGTACGCGTTCTTGAGTATTCTGGCGCAGCTGTCTGGAAGCTGGGAGGGGAATATCAGGGGAATATGAGATGAGGGGAAAGGAGGTCCTCTTTCTGTTTTTCGCGTAGATCTTCTTTTGAACAAAGATTTGCAAAGATTTCCAATCCCAAAATGGCTTCCAAGTCCAATGTTGCCTCGATTGCCTCTGACGAACAGTTCAAAGCGCTCACCGGCGCAGCCACCATCTCCGTGGCCAACTTCTATGCCGTGTGGGCAGAGGAGTGCAAGGACATGAATGAGGCGAGTCTCTTTGTTTGCGAATGCGGCTGACAGTTTGGGGGGCAGGTGTTCAGCGAGCTCTCGAACAAGTACCCGCAGCTGCAGTTTGTGAGTGTCGAGGCGGAGGAGTTTCCCGACGTCTCTGAGGACCTCGAGATTGCGGCCGTGCCGACGTTCGTAGTGATGCAGGTGGGTTTCCAATCGACCGATGACAGACACTCACTCACTCACTCACTCGCAGGCCGGCCGCGTGCTCGAGCGCCTCGAGGGCGCGAATGCGCCGCTGCTCGCGCAGACTGTCGCCAGACACGCCAAGGCCGCTGACGCCTACAGGCCGCCCGACGCCGCCCCCGCCGCGGCGAGCTTTGCGGCCCTGGCGCCCGAGCAGCTGCACGCGAGGCTCAAGGCGCTCGTCGGCTCGAACAAGGTCATGGTGTTCATGAAGGGCACCCCGCAGGAGCCCCGCTGCGGCTTCTCCAGACAGGTCGTCGAGCTGCTTACCGAGCAACGAACAACCTACGGATCATTCAACATTCTGGCCGATGAAACTGTGCGTGCTGCCCTCAAGGAATACTCAAACTGGCCAACCTACCCACAGAGTACTTGACATGGACATGCAGAATAATACGCATCCTAACTCTATTCTTTTTATTTTTATTCCCGCAGTCTATGTGGATGGGGAGTTGATTGGAGGCCTTGATATTCTGAAGGAGATGATTGCGTCTGGCGACTTTCAAAAGCTTGCTCCTCCAGAAGACGACATCAACACCAGACTGAAGGAGCTGTATGTACTCTGTTTTTCATCAACTGAATGGATCATTTCTTTTATTTATTTTCTTTTTAACGCCTACCTATGCCAGGATTAAACAAGAACCCGTCATGCTCTTTATGAAAGGAAACCCAGACGCTCCTCGTTGTGGATTTTCGAGACAGGTATTGCACCCTTTTTCTTCAATGTTATATAAAAATGTATCGACTTTTTCTTTTTTTTTTTTTTTTTTTAATTTAGATTGTTCAACTTCTCCGAGACCAGAATGTCAAGTTTGGATATTTTGACATTTTGGAAGACGATGAAGTTCGTCAGACCTTGAAGGAATTTTCCAACTGGCCAACGTACCCTCAATGTATGTGTCTTTTCTTTTTTTTTTCCTTTTTTTTCGTGCTCCTTCTAATTCGTTTCACAGTGTACGCCAACGGTGAATTGCTTGGTGGTTTGGATATCGTGAAGGAGATGATCGAAAGCGGCGACTTTGCAGCGTCTTTACAGCAATAAAAAAAAATACATTAGTTCAATTTTTGGTTGAGTTGTATGAAGGGGTTGGTAAATTTTTTTATCAATGACCCTGTGAGAACAAAGGAGGAAAACGGCAACAAAGGCAACAACTAAAAAAAAAAAAAAAAAAAGGCAGAGTAGCACCACACAGAGAAGTAAAAAAAAAATGACAGAATCTGAAGCCCAATACGATGAAGACTTTGTCCCATACGACGACCAAGACGCCACTGACACCAAGAAATCTGTCGTTTCGCAAAAAAAGGGGGGAAACACTGCCGTGCGGAATTCCAAGGCATCTCGAGCATCGAAAACTTCACGAGCAACTGTGACTGTAGCTGCTTCGAAAAAGCACGCAACAAAGGAAATTGAAGTTGTCCCTGTCCCAGAAGAAGCTGAAGAAACAACGGCAACGGCAACAGCAGCAGCAACAAATGATGCGGGAGAAACAACAGCCAATAACAAGAATAAAATCGAAACATCTGGGCAAGCAGCCAAGAAAACAACTTCAGGTCCAACGAAACAAAACAATCCCGTCACGACGACGATGACGACAACGACGGAGGAAGATAAAGAAGATAAAGCCTGGAACTGGAAGCATTATCACACGCTATATCCTGTTGCCAATAAGCTTTTAGCAAAAAAGTAGAGTATTCAAATTGACAATTGTTTGTATTTCACACTGAAACAAAAAAAAATACTACTACAGGTGGGACGATATCAGCCGCGAAAAGCACTTGAAAAAACTCGCAAATATCAAAAAGTCAGTGGACGATAGACCACCACCAAAGTATATCCATTTACGAACGAATCTGAAACGCGCCCAAATGGAACAAGGTCTGAACCACAAAAAGTTTTTTTTTTTTTTTTCTACTCATCAAAAAAAAAAAATAGAACGCCAGATCCTGATTCGCCGCAACAACAAGATTTTAATTGAAAAAATGTCAGACATTACAAAACATGAACATTTGGTTGAAAACCATGCTGAACACGATGCGAGAGTGGAATTGTTCAATAGAGGAAATGAACACCATCGTAAGCAGAAAAACGAACGGATTCATCAAGAAAACTTGGTATTATAACCAAAAAAAAAACGTGAAATTTTTTTTGGCTTCTCTCTCTCATTTTTTTTTTTTTTTTTTTTTTAAGGCAATTCTTGAAAGACTCGAATGCTCGAAATCCGACTACGATCATGTCAAAGTACGAGATGAATCTGTTTTACGGTTGCACCATTTGCAAAACTTGGCATCGTTTCCCCAAAAATGTGAGTATCTAAAAAAAAAAAAAAAAAAAAAAAAAAAAAGATGGACAATCCTAAAAAACTTTATGGTGGTTACCAAAAAGACATTAAGATGATCAAAGAAGAAGTAGAGCGAAATCTCCAAGCAACCATGGCGTCAGGAGGCGCTGATGGAAAAGGAGATACATGTTCAGAAACGGGACACGCACACGATCGCCATCATTGGCATGGATGTTATGGTGGGAAACCTGTCCCGCATGCGCTTGAAATGGCTGCATTTCCGGGGGAGGAAGTTGCTGCCTTCTCCAAAAAAAAGAACCGTCGCCCGAAACTTGCTGTGGCTGATATTGATAAAGCGGCGTTTGATGGTGGACAAAAAGGTCCTGGTGGCCACCATAAAAAGCAAAGTGCTGTGCCACCTATAGCTGAAGGAGTTGGTCCTTTGGCAAGGGAATCCTCGCCAATGGCTTCAGTTGAAACTTGAATGACCCTTTTTTCTTATAGCTTTGTACACCTTCTTTTTCTTCCTCTTTGGCAGTAGATGTCCTTGAATAAATAGTGATAGGGAATATAATTCTGATACTCGAAAGTAGTACCAAGACAAACTTCTGGCAGGGAATGAAAAGGAGAAACAGTCTCTGCTTCAGACTGCCTGTTGGGGGAGTTAAATATTCCAAAAAAAAAAAAAAATAGTAGGAAGCTTGAGTAATCTTTTAATTTATAAAAAATCAAAAGGTCTGGCCCACAAATGGGGAACCGATGAACATCAAAACAGAAAGCAACAACAGTCTCTACTAGGGAAGGAGGAGCTCATAACTTAAGCGACGAGCTCAACCTTTCCACCAGCGGCGACAATCTTGAGTTCAGCTCTGCGGGAGATCAAGCGGGTCTTGACGATGAATGGAATAGATGGGAGACGACCCTTACCCAAAAGCTTGGTGACGTTCTGTACAGATTCAAAAAAAAAAAAGGTGTTTAACTTGGTTTACAACGTCCAGTAGAAAACACCAAAGAAACTTACGTTGCGGGTCAAGTCGATAACTGGAACAGCACCAGTTGGGGCCTTCTTGGCAGCGACTCTGTCAGCAGCTGGCACCAAGGTCCACAACTTGTCCACGTTCAAAGTTGGGCAGTGGTATTGGTTCTTGGTGTAGTGGAAATGACGCATACCGACTTTACCAAAGTAACCCGGGTGGTACTTGTCCATGTTGATTCTGTGGTGGTGTTGACCACCAGCAAGACCACGACCTCCCGGATGCTTTCTGTGCTTTCCAACACGACCGTGTCCGGCAGAAACGTCTACACAGGAGAGGGGAAGTAAATTTTTTTAGATTCCTCTCTCTTTCGTGACAAGGTGTTATGTATGAATCTCCAGCAGACTTTTTTCGATGGTATAGTAGATCCCAGTCAACTCCGTTTACGATCCATTCAGACTGTTTTTGATTCCGTCGTTTTGGAGCGGTTTGAATACTCACGACCACGGGCCTTTCTGTTCTTGTGCAATCTGGTTGGCTGTAATGGTGAAAGGTCCGGTTAGAACAGGTTCTTATCAGATCGGATGAGAGAGTGGTTGCTGAGACATCTCGTCACTCCAATAGGCCACCCCATCACAACGCAGCCATGTTAGCCCACATCTACGCAGCACTCATGATCTTCGATTGGCTGCTCCACTCGGTCGTGTCGGCTGGCGATGATGCTTGGTGGTTGATGTGGTTGGGATGGGGAGGTGGGGCCAAACCATTTCGACTGACTTTCGTAAATTCAAGAGTTGGACGAGTCAACAAACCCCAACAACGAAAACCAAACTGGATCTAGCCTGCACCTTGGATCTTTGAATAGATTCATTTGTCTTAAAATATCTGTTGACAGGAAACAACACTGTTCAAAAGAAACGGTTCTACAAGGGAGTTGAAATTAAGAGTCGCAGGCTTTCAGGATTGAAGAACGCTGGGAAGTTCAAAGAATCTTGCATTCTAACTCTAAATGGAAACTGTTACCAGTTGTGCTTCTGGTTGGTATTATTAAGTGTATTCCAACGCTCGGATCTTTCTTTTCCACTTCGTCCGAAATTCAATATTGAGTGGATTCGGATTCGAATCGGAATAAATTTATCACATTTATCAAGTTTATTTCACTAGTTATTAAATAATTGTCAGTTGAGCACTTCATTGGCAACCGCGTTTATAGCCACCGATCGTTCGAGTCAAATCAACTATTCTCAGTGGCATTGACTGCGATCTAAGCACTTAACGGTGATTACTCCAAACTTTTGTTTTGTATTGTCCTCCGACGCATTTAGGTTTTACTGATCTATTTTCTATGACTTATTCAGAGAAATTCCGACCGCAGATACAAGGGACAAAGACACTGAGAATGATTATATCAGGTATGCAAACTACTACTCCTGCCTATTCCTGCCTATTCCTACCCTTTCTTTCCGGGGGCATGGGCCAGTGGGGGATGTTGAATTATAGATCTGGGATGGGCTCGGAGGAAAAAAGTGAGCAGAGTGGGATTCGAACCCACGCCTACGAATAGATCACGGCCTTAACGTGACGCCTTAGACCGCTCGGCCATCTGCCCGACGAATTATCCGACTTTAAAAAATGTTATTATACACAAAATATTTTTCAAACTTTGGATAACCGTATAACTGCTTTTAAATGCAACCAGCATCACCAGAAGTGAATCCTTACCCTACAAATCTATGCTGGATACATGGGCAAAGTACCTGGCAACACATAAAACTGCGACTAAACTTTCATCCACCCCTGTAATTAGAATTACCTCACAAACAGCATGCAGCACCATCATATCAACGATGAGGCCAAAAATGTGAGTACTTGGTGATTGCGGCTGACTGGGCTGTGTGCATTATCTAACATTTGCTGCAAAGTGGCTTGGAACTGGCTTGGAATTATGGATTTTTCCAAAATTATCCCAGACAGTCCACTAGGAAGCCAGTTCACATTGATTATGTACTTCTCTTTGACTTCAGCTGTTCAAGAAATGCCAACCGGTGGTGATCAAACTGCCCCTTCAAGTTCCAACATCACACTGTTGAAGGACGAGAGATTCAGATGCAAGGCAATGTATCTGCAGGAAAACTGCTGTTAGAACCAGAAAGTCAAATAAGGACTTAGGGTTCCGAGGACACGAGGGCTTAGAAGGCATGAGGGCTAGACCTGGCTGGAAGTTACAAGAGACAAGTGCAAGACTGTAATACTAACACTACTGAAACTGAACTAAAACTCAGAGAAAACACTTTGCTAAACAATCAAAAACGGTTTCTTTATTGCGTGTTTTAGAGAGATTTAGTGCAATGCGCTTTTTGACTAAAACATCGATGTTGGTCAACCAAAAAACAAAGAAAGAAAGGAGGAATGACCATCTAACCCCTGGTTGTGTCATTGTCTTGTCAAGGTCTTTATACTTTCAAATTTGCACCTGGGTATTATTGTAGACCAGTTTGGTGGTGCTTCTTGACATTGGAGAATCTTGTATTACAGAAGACTTGGAGGAATGGAAAGTTACCTTGAATACTGGGGCTGTCAATAATTGATTATCTGCTTGCATGTGCACCCCACCGCTAATTCAAAAACCAGATGAATGCCGGACAGAAGCAGCAGCTGGCGGATTGCAAAAAATGCTCAGGATGGCGTTCCTCTGGGCTGAGTTGGAAGAATCAAGACAGTTTTGCTTTTTACTGAATGTGGTATTTGAACCAACCTTTTTCAATCTGGTATACATTAGTTTGTTGAATGAAATCCTGATACCAGACTATTTCAAATGGAAAGAGATCCAAAATCTGTGTTGTTTATTGAAAACTTGTGCTTGGGCAATCTCCTTGATGCATGTCTCTCCAGGTTGGGATTTTAAATCCGGCAGAGGTGGTACTAGTAGCGGAGGGGGCAAGGGACGTGGCGGAAGGGAACTCAACACTTAAACTGTCGGAAATGACTGATGATAGTCTCTCAAAGCTGGATTTAAAACCAATAGCCATTGATTTCTACCCTTGAAGCCTGGTGATGCGTGCTTTTTTTTGCATACATTGAGTGACCCTGCGAATTTAGCAAATTTATCGTGATTTTAGCAAACACACATTTCAGTATCAGATTCAACATGCATTGCCACCCTTGCAATTTTATCTCCTTATATCTTTTCATTGAATAAATGTTGTCCAAAGAGATTAAAGCGATAGAGCCAAGAATAAAGAGGGGAGGGATTGTTTTGCAGTGTTAGAACCAGATAGTCAATAAAAAACTTAAGGGTTCTTGAAGGCACGAGGGCTTCGGTGGCACGAGGGCTTGACCAATAACGTCTTGAGATCACGAGAGACGGAATCAAAGAGTTACAAAACTGTAAAACTAACACAGAATGTATTGAAACTGAACTAAAACTCAGAGCAGAAACCTTGCTATTTATGCAAGTTCTGGAATTACAAATGATAAAAGTTCAAAACAGAAAACAAACTGAAAATATTGAACCCGGGTTTCCATTGTGCGATTCGCGCATCATAACCGCTTAGCTACGAAACTATGGAGAAATATCCCTACAAGACGAGTGATTACTAACATGCAGTCTCACTCTCCATGAATAGAAACATGGTCATCAAACACTTTCTGACACTTCTTCTTGTGCGCAGGGCAAATTCGATACTTTTCACAGATACTGCAGTTGAGCCAGGCAGAGCTGGATTGCCAGATTGTTGTGCAACAGCCATTTTTGCTTTGGGCTTGACAAGTTTTTGACCCCTTTGCACCATTCTGTTGCTTCCTTTGTCTTTTTTTGATTCTCCTGCTTATCTTTTATCAATTTGCATTTGGATTCAACTGTTGCAATAGCCTCCTGCTGCGGAGATCACTGAAGCTGTAGCTTTGGTTTGTCTTGGCAACTGAGGCTTGACAGGCATCATCTTCACAGCTGGAGCTGAAGACATTGACTAAAAAACATCAAGCAGCAAGTTGATAGTTGATGGCAGGGCTTTTTTGTTGCCAGAGGAGCTGGCAATGTTGATGGTGGCATTTTTGATGATCAATTCCTTTGCCCACGGATAAATCCCCGTTCTCTTGAAAGCAGATTGTATCAGTTCTCGAGTCAGTATATTCCTTGCTGCTGTTTTCCGCCCCCAGAGTCTCGAACTTGCAGTTTGAGAAGCACCTTTTCTGTTGGAATAGACAGACACACGTGCTTTTTAAATTTGCAAAAATGACGTCATCCAAAGGCTGCAGGAAGTGGGTGCTGTTTGGAGGCAGGAAGAACCCTTGAATGCCCACCTAGAGACAGAGATCCAGGGTGTCAACGGTTCTGTGGACACCAAGGTTGTCGAGTAAAACAACAGGGGTCAAGCCTAGATGCAAAATCATCCATTGGGCTTTAAACTCCTCCAGAATCGGCAACCACTGCTCCTCATTCAAGAATCCGGTCTCACTTAAGACAATCCTCAGTGGAGTAGATTTACCGCGTTGTGCAAACTGATCTGGGTCATGTAATTGCAGATTTCTGAACTTGATTGGCAGGACTAAAACATCTAGAACTCTCTCACCAGTGGCGGTCACAAAGGGAATAAAGCTTGCAACTTGACCTTGGTTATCAGTGATCTTGTTTGGGCATGATACTGCTGCACTGGCAATTGCCACCGAGGAAGACAAGCTGTTTTCAAGCTTGAGGCGCATTTCACCCGCATTGACCAAATGAAGGAAGCTGTAGCCACTGTCTCTTCCAGGCCTCAAACTCTTCTGCCCACGTTTTGATCTTGTCCAAGGTAAGTGGGGTAGTGCAAGCCACACTGATTGCTTTTGTGGTTTGACGGCTGAGGCGTTTCTTGTGGCACCTTGCAAATTTATTGTACCACTTGTCTGCTGTCCATGATGAGTCCAGCTCCTTTCGCTGGAATATTGCCATGATCAATGCAATGAAGGCCAAGCAAGCCATGGGGAAGTGTGCAATTGATCTTGCTTCCAAAAACGAGACAAAGACTTCCTCCTCAGAATCAGAGAAGTGCCTGTTGCCGTGGGACCAGTCCGCAGGCTTTTCCTTCACTCTAAAGAAAGATATTGCTTGATCCTTGGGGATTCCATGGGTTTGGCTGGCTATGATGGTGGCCTTGTTGATGGAATAGTTTGAGTTGGTGAGGTTGGTCATATCAGCTAAAACTCTTTCCTTGATTGCAGCAGACTCTTGCAGTTTTGCCACCACATGTAGCGGACCATTTTTTTTCTGGGGCCGGGATTTGGAGGCTTGGAGCAGCGTTTTGGGCATTCTTTTAATTGAAAATACATTTTGTATCTTTTCAAATTCATTTGGGACTTTCTTTTTGAAATTAACAGTATACATTTTATTACGCCAAAACTGACCGAACCAAATAGCTTTGCATTCGCTCAGCAGCAATTTCTTTGATGTGTGCGGAAATTCTGGGGTACTTTTCGATAATGTCATTAAAACTAGACTTCGTCAATTCATATGTTGAACAGACACTTGTGCACTTCACAGTAGCTGTTCGAGGAACCTTGTTGATAATTGTGATTAGCAAGTAGCAACTCTTTGGGGTTCTTCATCTCACCTGCTCAATCAAACTCACTTCGCCAAAGTAGGCTGATGGTCCTGACACCGAGTCGATGATTTCATTAAACTCAGAGATAATATCTGCATTTCCAGCAGCCAGAAAGTACATTGATGTGCCTGGCTCATGGCAGCGAATAATAATTTCCCCTGCTTTCCATATTCTTCTGGTCATTTTCATGGAAAGCTCTGAAAGTACTGTATCGTCAATGCCTTCAAAAATGCTTAACTGTTCGCGTGTCAGCATATTTGTAAACGAGTGGAAGTTAAAATACCTTTGCCAACGAGTTTGTAGCGACTTCCATGTCAAATTGGTCAGGGATATGATCGGAGATTGTCGAAGACACCGCTGTTCTTTGCTTGAATAACTCATATCTCTCATCCGCTGCTGCTTTGAGGGTAGATTTCATGGATGGAAATTGTTCAACCACCTTATCCAAATCCGTTTTGAAAAGTCGAAGGACATTCGTATCTTCCTTTGCCCGAATTGACGCAGTACGACGCAAGTTTAACAGGACACCCACTTCACCAAAGAAGGAACCGCTCAAAATTTCGGCATTGACCGCACCTGCTTGACCAACTACTTCTACTGCTCCCTTTAATATAAAGTACATTGCATCTGACTCTTCTCCTATGGTGACAATATTCGTCCCACTGTTGAATGAAATAAACTTCATTGCCAGAGATAGTGAATTTATGAAGGAGTCGCTTGCGCCAGAAAAGATGCCAAGCTTATTGATTTCTTCTCTCGCAATTTCATTCACAAATTCAGATCCACAGGATATATTTTCCGTTGTAGTTTGTTGTTCTTTCCAGTGGAACAGCTTTTTCTCAACGAATCCATCGTAGAGCTCCTTGGCCCTTTGGTTTGTCAACACAATGTCGCTTAGCTTCTGTTTAGTTACAACAATAATCTGACAGTCAGTCTTTGCTACAATGGAAGCCGTTCGAATCAATTCAGAAACCACGATTCCTAACTCGCCGAAATATGAACCAGTGCTAATATTGGACACTAATTCTCCATTCTCAACGACTGACGCAGTTCCTGCGATCAGGAAAAATATCTCGCCCCCGGTTTCCCCTTTCCTGACGATAACTTCGCCAGCACTTTTGTTGATCTCATAACAGCTCTGCAAAACTGTTTCAAGCACCGCTTTCGGAAACGATGCAAATAATGGAAACTTGAGAAATATAATCAACCTTGAATCGATAGCCATGCTTGATTGAGAAGGGTAACCCTTTCTACTTAAAGAGGTATTTAAACCCAAACGGGAAATAGTATTCACACTCGACTTTGGTGACATCCCTTGCTTCTTCAGGTTCAATATGTCGTGATGAAGCTGAGGAGGTGTCAATGACGCAGCAGAAACGGCCCGTGACATTGATTCAATCATTGAGTTCTCGTCTGAGTCAGTCTCAATTTCCGCGTGGCTTTCCAACCCGATGTTTTCTGTTTCTGCCAGATTTACGCCCTGGTCTTGATTAGGCTCGTTAGTTTCCTTAGGGCCATCCGGTGACACAATGTGATGAATATTCTGCTTTATCCTCTCTTTGATGCGATCAAAGGCCTGCAAAATAGTCCTTTCTTCGGAAGTCAGCGTTTTCGTTCGGCTCCTAAGATTGCGGGCGACACTTGCATACTCTTGTGCAATATCCGTAATCTCCTTGTTTCTTTTGATGAGTTCAAAAACACGTTCCCGCATTTCCCAGTACTGAGTTTCGAGAAACATTATCATAGCCTTCTGGTTTTCTAGCTTCGCTTTGCAGCCGGCAGAGCAACATTGAACACTGCTCTCTCGCGATGTTGCGGGAGTGTCAGTTGTCTTTTTCATAGCAATAAAAAAAAATACTCCAACAAACTGACATTGCCTACTTTCACTGCAACAGACCATATGGTCAACGTCTGGCTTTTTTTCATTTTTTTAGTTGTTCCGGTGGCTTGCCACAGGAATATTGGCCAATAGCTGGCAACAAGATTCACAAAATCGGTTGACCATGGCAATTTCCATGAAAAACACGCGCAAACGTAATTTCAGTGGTGATACTCTGCCATTGGTTTGGTTTGCTTGTTGGTGATTGGTTGAAAAGTTTGAACGGGAAAAATTCTCTTTTTTTTCGCATCATTGCATTGCAGTAACAAATCTTAAACGTTGATGGATTCTTGTTTAACTCCAGCATCCAAGATGGCCCTGTATGGCCGCAAAGCTGGTTCTACTTCTTTCTTGATGAAAGACACAACCTGCTGTGGGGCTCTACCAATGAATGTAGATGGATCCAAGAGCTCATCCAAGTGAGGAACCAAAGGAGCAAAGTAAGGAGTCTTCTTGATTCTTTCAATCAAGTCGTTTTCACCTCCTTCATCCTTCACAACTCGACCAGCTTGGTGAGAAAGAACACGGATTTCTTCGTGGCACCGCTGTCTGTCGCCTCCATTCTTGACCATGAACATGATAAAGTTCTCTGTTGCCATGAAAGGCAACTCCTGCATGATGCGTCGCTCAATAACCTTTGGATACACAACCATTCCATCGACAATGTTCTGGACCAAACTCAAGACAATATCGGCGGTCAAAAAGGCTTCAGGAATGGTAACACGACGGTTTGCAGAGTCATCCAAAGTACGTTCCAACCATTGAACAGCAGCAGTTTGCTGCACATTTCCAATGAGAGTCATGAGGTGACGACTGAGGGAGCACACACGCTCGCAACGCATGGGGTTACGCTTGTAAGCCATGGCACTGGAACCAATTTGGTCCTTTTCGAATGGCTCTTCGATTTCCTTGAGGGAAGCCAAGATACGAATATCAGATGCCTTTGAAGAAATTGAGTTCAGTTTACATGATTAACGCATCAAAAGACCAAAAAAAAAAAAAAGAAACGGGGAGCAAATCAATTACCATCTTGTGGGCAGTGGCCCCAAATGAGCTAAGGGTTGAAAGGACATCCAAGTCAACCTTACGGGTGTAAGTCTGACCAGTGACTGGGTAGGCAGCTGGGAATCCAGAAAGCTCAGTAACCATCTCATCAAGCTGCTCAACCTTGTCGTGGTTTCCCTCAAACAGAGTCAAGAACGAAGCTTGGGTTCCAGTAGTACCCTTGACTCCACGGAATCGAAGATCAGCACGGGCCCGAGAAATGTTTCTCAGATCCATCAAGAGTTCCTGCAACCAAAGACAAGCGCGCTTTCCAACAGTGGTCAATTGGGCGGGTTGCAAGTGAGTGAAACCAAGAGTTGGAAGATCCTTGTAAGTCTGGGCAAACTGAGAAAGCTTGTCGATACAGCTCGCGAGCTTTGGAATAATAATGTCGAGACCATCTCTCATCATGATCAATTCGGAATTGTCGGTCACGTAACAAGAAGTAGCACCCAAGTGGATAATACCGGCAGCAGCTGGAGCAGCCTCACCGAAACTAAGAAAAGAAGGAAAGCCGACATGAGTACAATATTGTTGGCATTGCTGGATGGATCATAGACATAGATATACGCACGTGTGGACGTGAGCCATGACATCGTGACGACGGCGCTTCTCCTCAGCAGCAGCCATAACGTAGTCAATGTCGTAGATATGCTCAGACATTTGCTTGAGGGCTTCATCGGTGATGTCGGTAAGTCCCAACTAAAACAGCGATCAGTTGTCATGAGCGGCATTTCATCAACCCGCACCTTCTGCTCAGCGGAGGCGAGGGTCAGCCACAGCTTTCTCCAGGTCGAGAACTTGTTGGCGTCACTGAAGTTGAATGCCATCTCGTTCGAAGCATAACGAGAAGTCAAGGGAGAGGCGTAACGGTCCTTGGTGGCATCCTTGGAGGCGCCAGGTGCCTTGGAGGCAAGGGCAGCTGCTACAATGGCGTCCATTCTGTCAGGGGTTTCATTGGTTTGGACTAGATTAGATTCGAGAGAAGAGGGGATCGGTTGGCCAGAAGGAACGCGAATCACTTGCCTTCCTTTCTTTTTTTTTCTTTTTTTCCTTTCCTTCCTTCGAATTGAACCCCTTCCGGAAAAAAAACACTTTGTTCTTTCTGAAATTAGAACAACCACACCTCTGTCAAATGGCGAGCAACAGCAACAACAGAAAGTCTGTCAACAGACACTCAAAGTTTGACTTTTCGCAATCGGCTCGTATGTTTTGGTTTTTCTTTCTTCAACCCCCGCCTTATAAAAATACCTAATACATATACTTCCTTTTTCTTCTGCACAATCAGCTACACACTTTACCAGTGAGACCGAAATAGCTGCGTACGTGAACTGGATAAACACTCAGTTGGCTGGAGACCCAGACCTATCGTCTCTCTTGCCCATTTCCACTACAAGAGAAAACGCGTTCTTTGAAGCCTGTAGCGATGGTGTGATTCTTTGCAAACTCGTAAACAACAGTGTTCCGGGCACGATTCCCGAAAAGCAAGTCACCAAGAATGCCAAGACTGTTATCCACAAGTTTGAAAATCTCCAAAAGGCTCTGGCTGGCGCCGTTAAAATCGGAGTTCATGTCCATAATTTGTCTGCAGAGGATATTATGAAAGGCACTCCTCATTTGGTTCTTGGCTTGGTTTGGCAAGTCATCAAGGTTGGTCTGATTGATTTTTTGACTTTAATTTTTTTTTTCCCTCCGCCTCTCCCCCCCTCTTTCTTATACATAGGTTTTTTGAAACTCCTTTCTCTTTTTTTTACATTTTATTTCTCTCTCTCTCTCTCTCTCTCTCTTTTTTTTTTTTTTTTTTTTTTTTACTTTCAACTTTTCAACTGACTCTCCTCTCTGAAAAAAAAAGGTTGGTCTCTTACAAAACATAAACACAAGCGGAACCGAATCCGCAAACACATCCGTCAACGACATTGCCTCCAAAGCCATTGAACCCAGCACCCAAACCCTCGAAAAGGCGCTCCTCAAATGGGTCAACGGAACGTTAAAAAAACAAAACCTCCAACTCCGCGTGACAAACTTTGGCGCCGACCTCTCCGACAGTGTAGCCCTCACCTACCTAATCGCCAGCTTCGACGACGACCACGACGGCAGCAACAGCCACCACAAGGAAGCCGAAAAAATCCTGCAAGAACCAGACCTCTCGAAACGAGCTGAACTCGTTCTTCAGTACGCACAGAAATTTGATTGTAGACATTTCGCGTCTGCCACGGATATCGTTGGTGGCAACAAGAATCTGAATCTCGCGTTTGTGGCCGTGCTGCATAACCTGAAAGTCTCACGTGAGAAAACAAACAAGATCCGGATCCAGTTGGAAGGCGCGAAGGATAGTGCAGAGGCAGCGCTGCTTCGTGTGAATTCGTCCAAGGACGTGGAGACCAAGAAATTGAGGCTTCAGCTTGAGGATGCAAGGGAAGAAGCGGAACGGCTCCGCGCTGAGCGAGATGCACTCCAGAACGATCTTGACGAGTTGAGAGGACAGGCGGAGGAGCAGGAGCAAGTGTATGATGAAAATGAAGCACTGGCGAGTAAAGTCTTTGCGTTGGAAGAAGAGCTTCAACAGTCGCGTCAAGTGGCTGACCAGGTTTCTTGCTGTTTTGAATCTCTGACAGACTCTTTCTCAAAAGTCTTCCAATCCAAAAAGGAGATTGGTCGGGAAGCCCAAAACATGTATAATCGTATTGTGGAGCTGCAGGCGGAGCTTGATTATGCCCATCAGCAGGTAAAGGACTTGCAGGAGTCAAACAAGGATTTACGTCATCAACTTGCTGAATTGAGGTAACCAAAACAAAAAACAAACCTAAAAAAAATTGTTATGTTCCTGATCATATATATTAAAACATCCAAAACAGACAAACAAACCTATCCTTCCAAAGCTTAAACGACCTCAGCGCCCCAGCCAACTCCTTAAATAACCTCAGCAACAACAACAACAACAACAACCAAGAAGAACTAGCCCAACAACTCGCCGAAAGCCAAGCCAACGCGCAAAACCTCCAATACAAACTCTTGGCCCTCCAAGCCGAAAAAGACGAAAGAGACCAAGAACTCGAACAAGCTCTTCAACGCGCCGAACAAGCCGAAGAACAAACCCAACAATCCACTGAATCCCTCGCACAAATCTATGCCCAAACCAAAAAGAACCATCAAAAGCAACAACAACAGCAACAACAACAACAACCAGAACAACAAACAGAGCTCCAAAAAAAGCAACAAGAACTCGTCGAATCCATCGACACACTAAACGAAGAAGTCCTCGCTCTCCAACAAATGTCCAAAACAGATCCAGACCTCCGCGAAAAGCTCCTCCAAGACCAAATCCGACAAATGCAAACCCTCACGATCCAGCTCGTTGCTCATGCAAACTTGAACGAGGCGGAAGTGGTTGAACGCGTGTTCCATGACTTGAGGAAGCAGGATGGAGGTGATTTGTTTCAGCAGTTGCAGCTTAAGGATCGGTCGCACCGGGATTTGGTGTCGGCCTTGGCGGAGTTTGTGGCTCAGTTGAATCGGAAGGCGTGTGATAATGAGAAGAAGGTGGAGCAGTTGAGTAAGTCGATTGATACGCTTAGTGGCGAGTTGCAGAAAAAGGCCTTGTCTGCAGAGAAGCAGCAGGAACAACAACAACAACAGCAACAACAACAACAGCAAGAGCAAGCGGCAGAAAAATCATCATCATTCCGTGACGCGGATATTGATTCCGTAGCTGCTGTCGACTCGAAACAGTCGAGAAAACAGATCTTCTCACAACTCAAGGACGAAAAGGAGAGACTCCAAGACCGCCTTGCAGTCCTCCATCGAACCACTGCTGCCATCATGGAACAGCGATCTCTACTAATCAGCGAAAACAATAAGCTGCAAAACAATGAATCTACTGAATCCGTCAACTTGTCGCGTCAAATCCATTCCTTGGACAACTTGCTTCAAGAAAACTTGAAATTCAGAAAAGAGCTTGAGGATGGGAACGAAGACTTTTTCAACTCGATGGCGAATTTGGAGGAGTTGGCGGTTCAGCAGGTGAAGGTGCAGCAGCAGGTGGATGCTATGGTTCGATCTGAGGATTGTCTGATTGATGACTTGAATAATATGAAGGATACGAATCAGGAGTTGCAAGAGAAGCTGGAGAATGCGCAGAGATGTATTTCTGCGTTGATGGCGCAAAGAAGCATTTTGTTGAAGGATAGAGATGAGTTGAAGGAGCAGTTGACTGTTGCAAAGTCGCAGCAAAGTTTATCGCCATCTGTGCAGCAGTCGAATGAAGGATTGAACCGGACAAAGCACAATAACAGTTTCGCGTCTGCTCCCAATCTTTCCAGCCAGCAATAATTTTTTTTTATGGTGTTGACTATTTATTTTCATTTTAGTTTCTGTTTTCATCTCTTTTTTTTTCGTATCAACAAAAAGTATTTTATGCAACATTTATTTTGTTATGCTTTCAGGATGTTTCATATCCTCTAGCCATCAAGATTCAAGACAACTCTCCAAACCCGTGACACGAGGAAAAGAAGTGAGAGAATCAGAAGAAGAAGGCGTAGCAGGAACCAATCGAGCTACAGTCTCTTTGGCAGCCAAGACACAATGATTCACACCGACACCCAAGAAACTCGATCCAACCAGCGATAGCTTCCCCTCAAACTCTGATTCCAAAATGGAATGCATCTCTACAAGACGGTCAACATGACCAACCGTGTATTGCGTGATGCAGTCCTTGTTGAGCGTAACTCGAGTATCAATCGGGACATCTGTGATGCCCAAATCTTGTTTGATTGCGTCTCTCGCCATTTCCAGACATTTTGCTTCATCAAATTCATGGATTGATCCAAATAGCTCATTGAATCTGTGGCCGCCCATCATGCAAGTTAATCGAGTTGCATTAGAGCCAGCGTCGCCTTGGCCTGGAATAGCGCAACTATCGAAAATGACTCCAATAACGTTTGATTTTTCCGTTTGTGGGACCAGGTATCCAAAGCCTTGCAGGGAAAGAACGTTTGGGTTCGCAAAAGTCAAGTTGACGACGGCGACAGAGACGGCAGGGTTCACTGAGAGAAGGGCGGGTAGACGCGAAGTGCTTGGGAGTACATGTTGGAGGATTCCAGAACTGATTGTGCTAATCACATGGGGGGATTCCAAGATTTGGCCCGACTCTGTAGTTACTCTGACCATTGAAGAATCATTGTCATCATTTTTTGTCCCCTTGACTAGTTCAATTTTCGATACTCGAGTGTTTGTGAGGATGGAGACGTTTGGATAGTTTTGTTTGAGATCCTTCACGATCGCGTCCGTGAGGGTCTGCAGACCGTTTTTGAAGGCATAGACGCTGCAGGCCTTGATTCGCTGAATAAACTTGATTCCGTCCGAGGAGAGTTCTGGCGGAAAGACTTCTTTTGGCTTTTTCGAGAGGGCGTCTTTGAGCAGCGCCAGCAGCACTGAGCCGTGTTTGCGCTCGGCGTCCCACAGAAACGGAAAGCACGCGCGCACACTCAGCACGCGCGCGTCGCCGGCGTAGATTCCGTGCACGAGCGCCGAGACGAGCGAGTCGGCCACGTGGCGGCCGAAGCGGCGCGCGACGAAGCTGGCGATCGACTCGTCGGTTGGTGGTTGTGTTGGTGATTGTGTTGATGTTGGTGGGGATTTCAAAGATTGAGATGTCGATGAAGAACCCAAAGACAAAGAACTCAAAGAAGACGAACTCGAAGAACTCAAAGAAGAAGACACAAACGGCTCAAGCAGCGCCCGCAAAAGTACGCCGCGGAACACGTGGCCCGGCGGCGCAAACAGCGCGGCGCCGGGCGTCGTCGGCAGCAGCCACAGCCGCCCGTTGTGGCGCACAAAGCGGTTGCGCGCCGCCGCGGCCGTCCGCGGCACGGCGCACACGGCGTCGCCGAGCCGCAGCGCGTGCACGAGCCCCAGCGTCGCGGTGCCGGCGGCCCCGTGCGGCCGCAGCGTGCGCGGGCCGGCTTCGGCGAGGATTCCGTTCTTTCTTTTTTGTTTTTTGTTTTTTGTTTTTTTGTTTTTTGTTTGTGTGTGTTTGTTCTATCGACATCAACAAAAGCAATTTGTCAGCACACACAAACACTCAACTGGTGCGACGCGATCCAGCCGCCCGCGCGCCCGGACGCCTCGAGCACAGTCACTTTCGCTGTCGGCGGCAGCGCGCGCGCGAGGAACCACGCTGCGCTGAGCCCGCTGATGCCGCCGCCAACCACAATCATTTGGATGATTCACGCTAAATTAAAAAAATTAAATTAAATTAAAATAAATAAAAAATGGTTGCAAAAGAAGCAAAACACAACAACTCCAACAACAGCCACAACAACAACAACAGCAACAACAACAACGAAAAGGTCCAAATCGATGAGGTTGGGCGTCTCTTTGGTTCTCTTGCTGCCGTGTCTCATCCATTTCCCATTCCACAATCAATTCAATCAACATCAATCCACATCACATCAATACAAAAAACCAAAAAAGGAACTGGTTGCTGTCGTCGTTGCCGATTCATTCAACAAACGCTTTCTGCCTCTGACGGAAGACAAGCCAAGAGTAAGAAGAAGTGATTTTCTTGCTCTTTCTTTCTTTTTTTTTTTTTTTCCCTCATTCATTTATTTCTTTTACCTTGACCCAGTGTCTCCTGCCTTTGGCAAATGTTCCCCTCATTGAATATACTCTAGAGTTTTTGGCTACTGCTGGTGTCGAACAGATTTATGTTGTCTGTTGTTCTCATGCGGACCAGATTAAATCTTATTTAAAGTGTGTTTTTTTTCATCTACCGCCGAAGGCGGATTTCTTTCTCCGCCGAAGGCGGATTTTTTTTTTTTCATGCCGCCGAAGGCGGCGTTCATACCGCCGAAGGCGGTGTATTTCCATTTTCACATCATGTGTTTTCCCATTCTTTTATCGTTATTTTTTTGATACTGTCTCCACCATATACTCAACACACATACACACACACTACACATGACAACACGTAGATCTTCTCGATGGGGAAAATCTACTTTCCCAAAAGTATCTGCAGTTGTTTCTCAACAATTGGCTAGTACGGGAGACGCATTGAGAGATTTGGATGCCAAACAGCTGCTCAAGTCGGATTTTATTCTCGTTAGTGGAGATGTCGTTGCGAATATGGATTTGTCGAAAGCGTTGCATGAGCATCGGTTTGGTTTTTTTTTTCGCAACCGCCGCAGGCGGTGTGTTCTTCTTTTTGATTTTTTTTTATACCCAACCGCCGGAGGCGGTGTATTCTCCTTTCTCCTTTTTTATTTTTTTTATTCGTGTTCTCCTTTTTTCATTTTTATATTCTCAACCGCCGGAGGCGGTGTATTCTCCTTTGTGATTTTTTTATTCCCAACCGCCGTGTTCTCTCCTTTTTTTCTCCAATACTGCCTTAGTATATACACTCTCTATCTAATTTACAATTCAAAAAAAAGTGCCCGTCGAGCTATTGACAAGAATGGGATCATGACTATGGTAAGGATCAAAAGACAAAGAAATTAATGCTGTGAATAACATTTAGATAGGTTGTGAAAGCGGCCAACCCAACGCACAGAACGCGTTCAAAGGGAGAAGAAGGAATCTACGTTCTCAATGCAGCTACCCAAGAATGTGTCCAATACCGCAGCTCTTTCCCTACAAAACATAAATTGAAGCTTGATTTGGAGTTGTTTAAAGCTCATTCGGAATTACAAGTTCGAAACGATTTGATTGATTGCCAAATTGATATTTGTTCTGTTGATGTAAAAACTTCCTTTTTGTTGGTCATGGTTATGGTTTTTTTTTTTTTTTAAAAAAAAAACTTTTTTTACACGCCGTAGGTCCCAGCACTATTCACGGAAAACTTTGATTACCAAGACATTCGTAAACATTTTGTTCGTGGAATCTTGGAATCCGATATTCTTGGGAAACAGATCCATTGCCATATTATTTCAGATACATATGCTGCGCGTGTGAGAAGTACGCAAATGTATGATTCCATCAGGTTCGTTTTTTGAGTGTTTTTTGTGTGTGTGTGTGTGTGTTTGGTTTGCTTTTTGCTCAACCAACATATAAAACCACCAGTAAAGACATTATGGCAAGATGGACATACCCTCTCGTACCCGACACAAACATTCTTGGAACAACATACAAACACCACAATCCATACATTTACAAAGAGAATGGCGTGATTCTGCAGTTTACGACTCACTTGTCTCGACATGTTATCGTTGGTGATAAAACTTTTATTGGGGAAAAGACTGAGATTTCAAATTCGGTGATTGGTCGGAATTGTAAGATTGGTAAAGTGTGTTTTTTTTTTCTTCTTGTTTTGGTCCCCTTGTTAAAATTAAAAACTCACTCCCTACTGACGTTTTTATTTATTTTTTATTTATTAATTTCAGGAAAAAACGTCAAAATCAATGGCTCTTATATTTGGGATGACGTTGTTATTGGAGACAATGTTGTGATTGAGAGATCGATTCTTGCAGATGGCGTTGTGGTATTGGCCGGTGTCACAATTGAGAAGGGATCCGTCTTGTCATATGGGGTAAATAATCTTGTTTTTAACAGCAGCCAAAGGGGGACTGAAAACAAACAAACAAAAAAAAAACAATTGCAGGTTAAAGTTGGCCCAGACTTTGTGTTGAAGGAATTCAGCCGTTTGAGTTTAAACAAGGGTCGTGCTGGAGCAAACAGTGATGACGATGATGACGATGACGATAGCGATAGTGATAGCGACAATGATGGGGAAAGTAGTTCGGACCATACTTACAATGTGGATCATGTCGGTGAAGAAGGAAAGGGGTATGAAAAGAGGGATGAAGTGAATTCTGATGATGAGGATGATGAAGAAGAGTATCGTGCGATTCTGGATGTTTGTTCGCTTGGTTTGTAGTTTTTTTAATTTTTATTTTTATTTTTATTTTTCATTGATTTTGTTCTTTCTTCAAACACTTGGTTTTTTTCCAGCTCGTGATATTCAACTTCATGATATCGATGACATTGCCGATGAAGATAGTGATACTGATGACGGGTTATCAGAGATGGATCCTCTTGAACGTATGTTTTTTTTATTTTTTATTTATTTCTTCAATTTTTTTTTCGGGCAGCTAACTTTACATGCTCACTGCAACAGGTTCTCATCTTGAACTAATTTCCACAATTGAACGAGCGTTCGAAGAAAACCATTCAATCGACAACATTGTACTTGAATTGAACACATTGAAATTCGCCGATAACCTTGAATTCCACGACATTCGAGTAACAGCTCTCCCGACAGTATTGAGTCTTGTCACAGACGCCAAGACATTGCAAACAACCATGAAGCGTTGGGGAGGATTACTTGCGCGGTTTGCAACGGATGCCGAAGACCAACTTGATTTGCTGCGGATTTTGGAAGACCATTGTAAAGGGAACGAGGAGCACGCGAAACTGTTTGTCAAGATTTTGCAAATCTTTTATCAGTTGGATATTTGTGAGGAGGATGCGTTTTTGGTGTGGTATAAGAAGGCTGTGGGAAAGATTCGGGATTCAGTTGAGTATTGGTTTTTTTTCATATAGAGTTGTAGCGCTATTTTTATTGACCAGGGGTTTTTTTTGTTCTTCTGGTTTACCGTAGGCTACGCCGTTTATCAACTGGCTTCAAGAAGCGGACGAAGAGAGTTCTGATTAACGTCTTTTTAATAGTATTGTATTGTTTTAGTGCTTCCAACTCCAAATAAAGCATATATTAAGATAGCTCAAGATTGTTGAAAATTTGGAGGATGATAAAGAGGGGGAAAGTCTGTTATTTATACGGCACTAAAAAAGTTTCGAGGTTTGTCTCACATGCCATCTGCGCACCAGCCTCCATCCCCACCACCCCTCGCCATCCAACGCCATCGCTCATCCGATGGATGGCATTGTCAACTGCAGCAGCTCCGGACAACCCAGCAACAACTCGCTAACTTGTCTCTCACCCCAAACAGTCACCGCTGAGAAACAAATGTCTTACGTCGCTCCAACCAAGAAGGATGTCGAAGCCCCAATCGAGGCCAAGATCCACCGCATCAGAATCACCTTGACCTCCCGCAACGTCAAGAACCTCGAAAAGGTGTGCTCTGACTTGATCAACCGTGCCAAGGACAAGCAGCTCAAGGTCAAGGGACCAGTCCGTTTGCCAACCAAGGTTCTCCGTATCACCACCCGTAAGACTCCTTGTGGTGAGGGTTCCAAGACTTGGGACAGATACGAGCTCAGAATCCACAAGCGTTTGATTGACTTGCACTCTCCATCTGAGATTGTTAAGCAGATCACTTCCATCAACATTGAGCCAGGTGTTGAGGTTGAGGTTACCATCCAGCAGTAAATTTCCCTTCAAAGCGAGGGGCGGTTTCTTTTAAGGGGGTGTTAAATTAGAGGAGGGAGAGAGGGTTTATTTGCTACTCCCCTTTCTTTTCTTCTTCATTTTCATCTATTTTTTAAGAAACGTTGGATGTGTATCGTTGTGGTTGAGGGATTGATGTTATCTTGGGGATTGAGTCAAAATGGAGAGCCAGTGGTTTCTAAAGAATAAACCGGATCCTTCTTTTGATTTATTTATCTTCAAAATGTGTGACGAAGAGAACAGCTGGAAATGGGATGCGTTTGTGGAAGTAGGGACCACGATACACAAGATGAGAGGACAAGTTCGTATTCAAATGGCAAAGAATGCTCTCGCCTTTGGAGCAGAACTTACGGAGAACGGATTTGTCAGAGGCTCAAAAGAACGCTACAAACTCTATGCAACCCTTTTGGTCAAAATCGCAGAGTATCTGGATGGAAACACTGAAGTCATTCAAGCTGCTGTCAAGGAATACTTTCTCGTTCAACACGTCAAGGCAGGTCTGGACGAAAACCTCTTTGATACTTCATTTTCTCCAAAACAGAGTGGAATCCAAACTGGATTCACTTGTGAAGTCAACAATGGAGCTCAGTCTGTTCGCTATTACATCAAGACGCATCAATACGGACCAACGGAAGACAATGCGAAAAGCACTAAACCGCCCGATACAAAGGAGCTATTTGTCTATAAACTTTTGAATCGTATTGGGATGGGTCCTCAAGCTCATTTCATTATACCGTCTTCCGGCACAAAGAAGACAATCTACATTGCCACCAAGGAATGTCACTTGATTTTACTGTCCAACTTGACCAAGGACACAGCAAACAACAACGCTTTACTTCAATTGGATTTGATATCTCGTATCTTCTGCCTTCGTGATTGCGCGACCAACTCCTCCAACTGTGGTCAAGTCGGTGAAACGGCAATGATTGTTGACTTCCGGATTGAAAAGCAGTCGTGGGGCTATGTCAAAGCAGACATCTTGGACAAGTTCCTCAAAGGAAATAGTGAATTTCACTATACTGGATTGATGGAAACTGCAGTCGAGACTCCACACGCTGTCAAAATGGATGTTATGAAGAAATCTCTGCAGGAGTGGAAGTTGATGGAGAGTATCGAATGGGCCGAATCAGAGGTTAATCGGTTTGTCAAAAGATGCTGTGGCAAGATGCAACTTGAAGATGATTTAGAACAATATGTCAAAGACCTCAAAGCGACAATTGAAGCTCTTGATTGAAATCTTGAGAAATGAACCGGTTTTCTGATTTTATATTTGGCAAAAGAGTTTATCCTTGTCAAAAAAACCTATAAAAGAAAAAAAAAACTGGGAACTTGGAAGCTTTTAAGAGAAGGATATAGATCTCATCTTTGAAAAACAGGAAATTGGAAAAAGAAAACACTCCTAATCCCTTGTTTTGATACAATCCCTCTAACGATAAATAAGTTAGGCAATGATAAACAAAAAATAGCTGTATAAGCAAAGCAATACGAAAAAAAAGAGATCATATAAGTTATATTAAGCAAGTACGTTACGCATAAGATACTATTTGACAATTAAAAAAAAAACAAAATAAGATTCAACTTTTTTGGGAAATGAAAACTATCATATATTTATAAAATGACGCCTTACATTTTGCATTCGGTTACTTGCAGTATCCTTGATTCTCTTTTCGAGAACTGGGTGGCGCCGCATTGTTGATTTGACGTCCTCTTTCTTTAGTTCAAATGTAGAGCATGTATTTATACAGCGTACCGAAGCTGTTCGTGGTACCTAAATAACCAGAGGGAGAGAGAGGAGTTACGTTTTAACAATGGCATAACCACAAAAAAGGGAAAGCCAAAAAGACAAAAACAAACCTGTTCAACAATCGCAACTTCCCCAAAATAAGCATCTGGAGCAGTAAATTGATCGACTACATCTCCAAACTCTGTAATAACGTCTGCATCTCCAGCCACAAGAAAGAACATACTTTTCCCATCATCGCCACATCGGATAATATATTCTCCAGTTTCCCAAGTTGTTCGTTTCATGAGCATTGCTAATTCCGTCACGATACTTGAATCGACGTCTTGGAAAAAGGAAAGCTGAGGAGAAGTATTGGTGTGAAAAAAAAACAAATTTGTTTTTCAATCAAAAGAGGAGAAAAACAAACAAAGAAAAAACAAACATATCACACCACACCTTTGATAAAACATTCTGCCCGACTTCCAAATCAAACTGCTCCGGAGCCGGCGCCGACGGCCCCTCCTCAGCAAAGCTCTGTCTCATTTGGAACATGTAGAACCGTTCATCCGCCGCCTCCTTCAACTTATTCTTTACAGAAGGATACTCGGCAACAACTTCATCCAGGTTATGTTTCAAGAGCTTAAAGAGCCGGCTTTCCGTCTTTGCACGGATCGAGGCTGTTCGTTTCATGTTGAGCAGGATCCCAACTTCTCCGAAAAAGGAGCCTGACGTGATTTCGGCGTGGACGACGCCCGTGCTGCCGACGACTTCGACGGTTCCAGACAAGACGAAATACATGCAGTCGGAGTCTTCGTTCAGGTGGATTACGATTTCTCCCGCCTTGTATACCAAGCATTTTAAGGTCATTGCCAAGGTATCAATGAATGAGTCGGGGGCATTGGCAAACACTTCAAGCTGTTGTGCGAGAGTTTAGTGTTTTTGATTTAGCGGTATACATTAGAGGTATACAAGAAGGACAGAAGAAGAGAAGGAAAGAAATTAAGAAATAAAGAAATAAAGAAATAAAGAACGAACGAATGAAAGAAAGAAAGAAAGAAAGAAAGAAAGAAAGAAAGAAAGAAAGAAAGAACGAACGAACGAACGAACGAACGAACGAAAGAAAAAAAAAGACTTTACACTCTTCAAGTCCTTCCTTGCAATATCATTCACAAACTCGGCACCAAACTTTTCTTGTGATTTAATATATTGCTGCTGTTTCCACCAGATTTCCTTGTTGATTGTGAATTCTTCCATAATCAGTTGAACGGCTGGATTTGCGGCTTCAACGATTTCATCTAGTTTCTGTTTGGTCACGACGGCAAGAACTGTATCTGTTTTGGCAATGATTGTCGCTGTTCGTTGGAACTTGAATACTAAATTTTTTTTTCAGTGAGACAAGGAGCAAAATAAATCAAAAAAATAAAATAAAAATAAAAATAAAAAGAAAAGAAAAGAAAAGAAAAGAAAAGAAAAGAAAAAAAGAGGGTGACACCATTACATATACATATATAATATCCCTCAAAGCAGCAACGAAATAAGGAGTGGTGTTTTTTTTTTTGATACTCACATACACCCAGTTCCCCAAAAAACACTGGACGCGACAACCGACTCAATTCCTTTCCATCCACAACAACAGCAACCATTCCATCGACAATGAAAAACATTTCCGCGCCTTCTTCTCCTTTGGAGATAATCACCTGCCCTTCTTTCCTCTTTAGTTCATAGGCACTCAACGAAATTTGCTCAAGGATGCTTCGCGGAAAACTCGCAAATAGTGGGAACCCTTGTAAAAGCTGGATATGGGGGTGAAATTCATCGGATCCTTGGTTGGGTGATGGGGCATGTACCGCGACTTTTGGGAGTGGTTGGTTCTCGGTGCCGCCAGTGTTGTTGGCATGGGTAGCAGTTGTCGCCGATTGAATAGCGGGTGATTGAGACGCGTGTTCGCGATCTTGACCTTGACCTTGTAGACCTTGTCCTTGTCCGTGACTGTCGGGGATTGAAAACGGAATATTCGCCGTGGACGCGTCGGGGTATATGTCCTTCGGGGTTGGCAGGCGTGGCAGCGGCAGCGGGGCTGTGGGCGGGCAGTCCTCGCTCATGCGCTCGCGCAGCTGGGTGGCCAGGTCCTGGTAGGCGCGCGTGGTGCTGCTCAGCTGGTCCTGGAAGTTGATCAGGTCGATGGAGCTCTTGAGCAGCAGCTGGTTCGAGCGCTTGAGCGTCGTGATCAGCAGCTGCTGCGCGTCGTTCTCCGCCCGCAGCGCGTCGCGGTCCGCCTTGGCCGCCCGCAGCTGCTCGCCCAGCGCGCGGATCGCGTCGTCCTGCGCCGCCAGGCGCGCTGCCACGGCGTCCGCGCTCTCCGTCGCGCGGCTGTACGCGGCGCTCTCGGGATCCATTTCTTTATTTCTTTGTTGCGACAACTTGCGATTGTTTGAAACTGCATGGGAATAAAAATTTAAATTGCTATTACAGGTATTCTGTTAATTTCAAAAAGAGTCGCTTATGACATGCAAAGTTAGGAGTGGCATGCCGACACCTACTTCCACCTTGAAAATTATCCTTTTCATTTGCTGCGTCGATTGGGTCGCAACGTTTGGTCAGTGCGGATAACTTGTCGGGAGAAATCTGTACCAAGTTACAAGGAGTTTGTGGAGAAGTTGTGTGTCATTTGCCATGGAGTATTCGAAAGTTTGAATTTGAAGTCACGTATCCCTTTGGAGCGCACGGCTGAAGTAAATGAACTAAAAGAAAGAATATGGAGGTATTTTCTTCAATCGGACACAACAGTTTGTATCAAGCTTCGGCACCAGTTTTAGACGTTGAAGTTCTTTTTTGAATTTTGTTTGAATTTTTTTTTTTCCAATTGGCTGATGTCAGATATTTGTCCCTTTGTTATCAGTTTATTATTAGGGTATAAAGAAAATAGAAAATGTATAAGTAAAAACTATGACAAATGCTATAAGAAATTAAAATAACTGTAAACAAAGAACACGGAAGAAAATAGAAAAACGCAGGCTTTTCAATAAACACCTCTTTTGTTTTGAAAGTGATATTATGAGGAAACCTTAAGCCAGGACATTTCGCATGAGATACTGATGACCAAAGACAAAATACAATTAGAAAAATTAAAAATAAAATTTTTGATAAGGAAAGGGCTTACGTTTTGCATTCTGATATCCGCAGTATCTTTAACTTGTTTGGCAAGATGTGGGTATTTACTAACGACAGCCTTAAAGTCATTCTTGCGAAGTTCGTAGGTGGAGCATTGTGAAGTACACTTGACTGTAGCAGTTCGAGCAACATTTTCCAGAATCGCTACTTCTCCAAAGTAAGCAGAGGGTCCGGAAACGTTGTCAATGACTTCATCGAATTCAGTGATGACCTGCTCGCAATTGTATTTCATTTGGGTGTTTTTAGAAGTGAGCCAAAAACGAAAGCAACGCTCCCACCACTCACTCACCTCCGCATTTCCAGCAGCAAGGAAAAACATTGAATCCCCCACAGAGTTACAAACAATAATCTTTTCCTGCATTTGCCAAGTCTTACGAATCATCTTCATGGCCAGCTCCGACAAAACCGACGCCTCCACCCCAGCAAACAACCCCAACTTGGCCAACGACTGCCCAGCAACCTCCATATCAAACTGATCCGGAACATGTCCTGCCGCTCCATCCTCCTTGGCCGCACCATCCGTCCCACCACCACCGCCATCCCCACCACCCGCTGGAACAACCGTCCGTCTCTTGAACAACTCATACCTCTCATCCGCAGACGCCTGCAACGCCGTCTTCATTGACGGATAATCCGAAATAACCCGATCCAAATCCTGTTTTGTCAATTTGAAAACATGGCTTTCCTCTTTACACCGGATGGAAGCAGTTCGTTTCATATTCAACAGGACACCGACTTCTCCAAAGAAGGCGCCGCCCCCGATTTCGGCGTGGATGGTGCCGGTTTGACCAACCACTTCGACGGTGCCGTCCAGGATAAAGTACATGGCGTCAGAGTCTTCGTCGATAGATACAATGTTCTGTTGGGGTTCGTAGACGAGGCATTTGATGGCGGTTGCGAGGGAGTCTATGAAAGAGTCGGGCGCGGAAGAGAATATGTCGAGCTGTGGCGTTTTTTTTTTTTTTTTTTTTTTTTTTTTTTTTTTTTTTTTTGTTTTGGTAGTTGGGATGACGTCACAAACCAAAAAAAAAAAAAACACACACACACACACACACACACACACAAACCTTTTTAATATCTTTACGTGCAATATCATGAGCAAATTCAGCACCAAAGTTTTGCTGTTCTCTGACGTACTGCTGCTTTTTCCACCAGATTTCCTTGTTTGAAGAAAAGTCATCGACAAGCTGACGAACGGCGGGATTGCCCACAATGATTTCGTCGAGCTTTTGTTTGGTGACAACAACCATTGTGCAGTCGGTTTTGGCAACAACTGTGGCGGTTCTTTGGAACTTGAATACTGGAGAGGGGGGGTGTATGAGGTTATTGAAAACGAGAGCATACGAGAGAGAGAGAATAAAAAGATGGAAGGCGTATAAGAGGGGAAAACACAAGAACATATTTTAAAGAGAGAAAAGAAACGGATAATAAGTCTAGACGAAAGAAAAAAAAAAAAAAAAGAACAACGTACAGACTCCAAGCTCTCCAAAAAAGATTGGCGCGTTTAAAACTGAAAGTTCCTTATCTTCCAAGACTACAGACACGATTCCTTCCGTCAAAAAGAATATTTCAGCACCTTCCTCGCCCTTTTTTACAATTATTTGTCCCATTTTACGACGCATTTCATAAGAGGCAAGAGACACTTGTTCCATAATCTCTTGAGGAAAACTGGCAAACAACGGAAATCTGATAAGGTTTCGGATATTCGGGTGTTCTTCGTGAAAGTGGCGAGGCATGCTCATGACCGTTTGATTTTCACGGCTCTTGTTTTTCACGACAGTGATATCCGAGACAGGGTTTTCGCTGACTTGTTGCTGCTGTTGTTGCTGATTGCGTTGGTAGGGATAGCTTAGACTTGGATAGGGAGATTCGATAGATTGAAGATCGTCTTCATTGTCTCCACGCTCCATACTACTAAACTGCACCAACATTCTAGCCCTCTCAGACGACTTTACAATCTCTTTTTCTTCACTTGAGAGGTCAGTTCTTCCGCGTAGTTGACTTGCAATGGCCAGATAGGCCTTTGTGACTTCTCGTATTTCCTCATTGGCCTTGATCAGTTCGAGAGCGCGTTTTCGTAGACTTTGGTTTGTATTTTTGAGCATGGAGATCAAGGAGCTTTGTGTTTGGACTTCTGCGGTGAGGAACTTGACTTCTTCGGTGAGTTGGGTGATGGCTTCTTCTTGTAGTTGGGTTTGTTCTGTTAGGGCTGAGATGGCGTGGTTGTCCAGCTTGTGGGACAACTGAGAGACTTCGGAGGACATGTTTTTTTTTTTTGAGTGTGTGGGTTGTTGCTGGTTTTTCCCCTTGTTCCGTCTCTTTTTTTTTTTTTGTGGTGGGTAGTTCCGTATTCCAGACTGTGTTGGTGACTGACAGTGGGAAAAAAAAAATCTCGAACGACTGAAAAGAAAGAGAAATCGAAACAAGCAATGTCTCTAAGAAGACTGGGTAATAGTCATGACGATTAAAAAACAAGCCAGTTATCGGTGTTTATTTTCATCATCATCATAATTAACAACAACTTCTGTTGCGAGCGTGTGTGTGTGGGAGTCAATTCAAGTCAAGTCAATTCAGTCAGTCAGTTTGATCATTCAAATATCAATGTAGTTTTGTTTGTCAACTTTCTCCCTGTAGAGAGTGTGTGAGTGAGTGAGTGAGTGACGGAGTGGAAACACAATGAACAACGACACGCACCTCCAAGCCAGATCCTGGGCCAGCACGACCTGCTGCTTCACGTGCTCAAGGTACTTCCGCCAGTCGGCCTCCTTTCTCTTTCTCCGCCGCTTGTCTGGCTTGCTGCACTCGAAGCGGGTTGAATGGGCGCCGACAAACACGCTAAGCACGCAACGCACCTCTCGAACCACTCCTGGAAGCGCACCGTTTCGCGCACTTTGCTCTCCGCCAGGATTTCCTTCAGCTGGAAGTACGCCAGCGCCGGACTCAGCCCGCGCACGGGCACGCTGCGCCCCACGTTGCGGTACGTCAGCAGCTGCGGCCGGTGCGGCGAGTACGCGCGGCTGAGCGGGCGGACGGCGGGGACGCTCGCGCGGAGAGAGAGCAGAAAAGACATTTCTTGCAGGGAAATAAAAAGAAAATATTTAATAAAAGAAAATAAATAAAATACAAAAGAATTAAATCAATGTCGTCGCTCGATGCCAGTGAGTGTCGACTCTCGGCCGCTCTGCCACTCTGCCTCTCTCTGGCCCACACACTACCATACTCCAGCATACAGTCCATACGCTGGACGCATGGGAACGTCTAAACAGAAAAACAAACAAACAAACAACCCCAAATCAAAGAACCCGCATCGTCTATCGCGGACCTGCTTTTTTACTGGCGGTTTCTTGCTGGCTGGATGCATTTTTTGTAGCTGCTGGGTTCGATTGGGCTGCAGGACCGCACTCCCCGAATGTTTTGCTTTGAATGACGCGTATCCAAGCAACAACAATCAACAGCAGCAACAAACAGACTCCACCAACAAAACACACTCGCCATTACTTCCCCCTTCTTCTTTCCATTTTTCGAATCCGGACAAAGTATTAATAGCTCTGTTTTATTATTATTTTAGCTATTGCTCTCTTTGAGACTTTAAAGAAGGACTTTAACACTGCGAATCCCGATCTCAAAAAATGCGGTCAACATTTGGCTACTCTCAAGGTGTGTTGTGAACAATATGTAATAATTGTGGAGTGGGATAACCTGATGATTCTTTCTTTTCCAGCTCAACTTGACTCAACTATCGTTTCTTCAAGAGACTACTCCAAAGGAGCTTTTGCTGACAAGTTTCGTGATATTTTTCTCTTACTGCGGCAGGCGGTTTTCTGTATCGCCGTAGGCGGTGTATTCTCCACTAAATATACCTCTCGGAGTACCTACCGCGATAGCAACACACAACATGGCATCTCAACTCTCATCAATTTATTTCATTAGGAGAAATCTTGGAGATTGGTGCGCAATGGAGCATCAAAGCAAAGGACTTCCCTTCTTTCGAACGTTACATTGCTCAACTCAAGACATATTACAACGACTACAGGTATTTCAATCTCAGCTATTATTCCTTTCTTTCTTTTAATTTATTCAGTTAACAATCTTCCTCCTTTGATAGCTCCGCCCTTCCAGCTTCTCAACGCCAATATTCCCTTCTCGGACTCAACCTCTTGTGCCTCCTTTCGCAAAACCGAATTGCCGAATTCCACACTGAGCTTGAACTTATTGATCCAGAACACTTGGATAATATCTACATTAAGCACCCTTTGACTGTTGAACAGAGTTTGATGGAGGGTAGTTACAACAAGGTGTGGAACAGTAAGAGTAATGTCCCAGCTGAGGAGTATGCCTTTTTTATGGAGATTTTGATGGGCACCATTCGGTACGTTTTTTTTTATATTTCACTTGAGTTTTTCTTGTTATGTGTTGACTCCTGTATCCAAAAACAGCAACGAAATCGGTTCCTGCAGCGAAAAGGCTTACGACCGTCTCCCCATTGCCGACGCGGCGACTTTGTTGTACTTCAAGACTCCACAGGAAGTAACAACTTTCGCTTTAGCTCGCGGATGGACCGTTCAAGGGAATCAGATTGTGTTTACTCAACAACAAAACTTGGATGTTGTTATTCCTGCACCCAAAATGATTCGAAATGCGTTGGGGTATGCGAGAGAGCTTGAGAGAATTGGTAAGGAAGTGTAATTTTTTTTTTGTGTTTGTTGTTATTGACTGTTAAGGGGGTTTTTTTTTTTTTGCTAATCTTTTTTTTTTCTAACCCAGTTTGAGTTGTTGGAAAACATATTCTTTTTTTTTGTTCTGATTGTGATCCAAAGCAACGTTTCTAATAAACGGGAGGCTCCTGTATGACGGCACATTTCTGTGAAAAAATTTTTCCATACAAAAACCAGTGTTTGCGTGCGTATGTGGCTTTGCAACATGGGAAGTGAACAGTCCTTTGGTATAGTTCTCTGAAGAAATCCCCCATTAATGTACTTTCTTTGATACCCTCAACTAATGCAGGAGATACTATTGTGGTTCGTAAATACGTTTTCAAAACGAAAGACTCAAATAAAAAAATATGAAAATCTCCACAACCTGTTCAAGGTCCTCTCACACTCTTGTGTACATAATATGGGTTGTAGCTGTTGATACATTAGCTTCTTTCAACAGTCTAACAACATGTGGGATTGCAGCCAAAGTGGCAACACAACACCATTTTGTTTTATCTGCTGACTAGAATGCCAACAGTACAGGTGTCACAATCCTTTTTAGCTTGCTCGCTAAAAGCTACAGGTCCTTTTTCTCCGTGCGGCGACATTGGTGGCACAGTTGGGGGCACAGCACAAGGGACGGAAGACGAAATCAGAAAATACTGGAGCAATTCTTTTCCAATAATAAAAGTTTATTGGAATATCAATATCAAAAAATAAAAAATCAAGTGAAGCACAAACAGAGTCAAGTAAAAGAGTCAGTCCCAGTCATCAACTTTGGAAACAAGCTGATCCTTCTTTGTAAACTGGACACGATCTTCTCCTCCGGTGCCACGAGCAAAAAGAACCGCAAAGACGGGACAAAGGGAAAGTTCTCCAGTCTTGTGGTCCAACTTGATGGTGGCAGAGACCAATACTTTATCACCAGGCTTGAGCTCCGACTTCAGTGGTCTGCTCAAGAACAAACTGAGACATGACGGAAGCAGAAGGGTGGATAGTTTTACCCAACAATTTCCGAGCCAATTTCGCAAGGTGAAAGATTTTGAAGAGCGAGTTGACATTGTCAACTTCAATTTTTGGAGCAATGGCATTGAACAGGCGTTCTTCAATCTCTTGGGTGACGACGGGATGCTTTTTGCTGTGCTTTTCAGGTCTAGGAAGGCGGTTTGTGCTATTCCACAAGATGCGAAGTTGTGTCGTGGTATCCTCAACTGCTTTTTGAGAAAGTTGAAGATTAAGATTCATCGGACTAGATTGCTCAGAAGGAAGTTGGTTTACTGATTTAAAGTCCACCTGATTGGATGGTAAAGATGTTGGTTCCTCAGTCAACTGGGAATCTGACACAATTAGTGGAGGGATGGGTGATGTTGGCTCAATTTGAATATCGGCTGGTGGTACCACTGGCGTGATAGTTTCCAATGGAAGACTAATAGCAGTTGTTGGTTCAGTTTCCAAAGGTTGTTCCACATCAGCAGGTCTGACAGGGGTTGACAATAATGAATCAGATTCAGCCGCAGGCACAGATCAAATTGAAGAGCGGGGTAATTTTGAATAGATTCGTCCAGAAAATTGGCCAAAAAAGGGCCGCGTTGAGTCCCAAGGCGATACATTTGATTCTGGGAGATTTATCATTGCGCGATGCACAAGCAGGGAGGCAAGAGCGTCGTTCGCCGCATATTCAATTGCTTCTGGTGATAGATTTGCCTGAGACCAATCGTGGCCCGTTTGGGAACCGGGCTTCTTGAAAGGAAGGTCCGATCCAACGTAAACATGATATAGTGAAACAAGACTACGAGCTCCAATTGTGGCAGCTTTGTCATAAGGCCTGCTAAACCCATGAAGGACATTGTTTCAATTGTGCTCCTTCGCCCCCATAACTTTGCAAAAGTCAGCAATGCAGCAATAACTGCGGATTTTCCAGTTCCAGCTTCACCCCCAAGATACCCAATAAGTTGCGGCTTCAGATCAAATTGCCTGGCAGTTTCAACATCAATTTGGCCAGCATCATTCAAGTACAAGTACAAAAGGTGACGCGCATAAGTCTCAAATGTGCAGTGTTGCCAGAAGTCCAGGCGGAAAGCTGTGGAAATGTCTGCAATGTTGGAGAAAGGTTGTAGAGACAACACATCTGGTTTTCCCAAAGAGGTAGGATCAGACCACGGAATAGGAGCAAATAGCTGGTGCAAGTGTCGAACAGTTTGATCGCGATTAACAGTTCTGTAGTATCGTTCCGCTCTGTCCATGTCAGAAATAGCAGCAGCTTCAGGCTTGTCCAACTCTTTCAAATAATCCTGTATAGTCTTAAAAGTGGGGAGCACAGGAGCAGCGAGAGGTCTGGGAGTCGCATCAACAGAATGTGTCAGAGCTGATGAGAGCAATGGGTTGACAGTCTCATCGTCCAAAGTAGCTGAGTGTGCAATTGAAGCAGCAAGCTCCATCTCAAAATCATATAAAGCATCCGGATCATCCATAACCTGTTCATCATCACATTCAATGTACGGAATGGATTGGCCATCAGGGTCCTTCAGAGGATGTTCCTGCAAAATCCTCTCCTCATCAGTCTCTTTGGAAGCTAAAAAGTCTTTCTCATTACTCTCATAATGGTTTCGATTGAGAGCCTCGTGAAGAGTAGCAGCAGCAACATCATGGCTAGAGCCTGTTTGAAGGAAGCTGTGGTATGCTTCTTGATACGTTTGAGCTGCAAACAAAGAGATTAGGTTAGAAAATCAATGGTAACCAAATTCCAATACCACAAAATTATTGGAAAAGAATAATTCCAATAATGCAATAGTATTGGAATTCAGCAAAAGAAAATAGTTACAAGAATTTGCCTTAAGTTCGGAACGACTGCAATGAGGCTTAAACAAAGAAAGCAGTGCCTTGTAGTAAAACCCCATCTCCTCTGCATTCAAGTCCTTTGCAGGGTTAGGCAGCTGGCAACCATTCACTACCTTCTGAGTGAAGTTCTTGTTCCGCACCCAGTGCAAAGAATCAGCTTTCCCAACTGTATGATATTTCTCCACACAGTCAATGTAAGACAAGTCACAAAGCTCTTCCTCCTTCTTAGGGATGTATGCAGTCATAGGACACAATCCCTCACCATCCAATGAAGTCTTACAAAAATACGCTAATGCCCTCAAGTCTGCGAGAAAGAAGGGGCTTCTTGATAGTTCCAATAATTCCATATTATTGGAAATTGCAAAGAAATCAGAAACCAACCATTTCGGTACCACCGATGAAAATACAGAATTGCCTATAAAATCTCAGAACTTGCATAATTCCAATACTATCATATTATTGGAAATCGCTTCTTGAGTTGCACAGATGCTCTAATTTTTTGGCCCTTCTTGAACAGACTCCTCAACTGAAACCAAATGAGTAGTCTATCTAAAGATAATGAATAAGCCCCCCTCAGCTGTCATATATCTTGTCTTAAGATGTTCCAGAAATTGATCAACAACTTCCTTCAATTCGGGATCAAAAATGACCAGTGCGTCGTCCGCATGGATTGGGGTTACAATTATCTTGATTCCCGTTTCAGTTTCCTTCTTGTAAACAAACGTCGAGGGTTCAAAAGGGCACCGCTCAAACCCGAACTCCAAGATTGCGGCGTCTTGCACAAGATCCCAGCCAACTGCAGCGTCAGGTTGTCCATAAATGTTAGTTAATAATTTCCATAGCCATCCCTCTTTTCCTGGTTCTTGGAAACATTTTGGTGGCCGTAAATATAGGTCCCGCGTCGGCTTCCCATACAAATGTGCTCCTTCCCAGTCAATGTGAATAGCATCCATTCCCCGATGAGTGCGCAGTGCCATACAAAATTTGAATGCTTCGTGACTGGGTGTGGCTGAATACGACTTGTCATAATCTCGCATTTTCTCAAAGGTATCCGCATTCTTGTTGTGGAATAAGGCTGACAAGCGATTGACGTCCCGTTCATTGATGCCCAATTTAAAATTTTCTGCCATTTCCTTTTCAAACACCCCTCCTTTCTCTCCAAGTCTTGACAACTCCAAATACCAATTGTAATACTCCACCATGTATTCATAATATGACTGGACTCCTTGGTATGCTGCCCGAACTTTAACATAAATCTCCGCCTTCTGAATATCCGTGAAATTCTTTGTGTCCGTGAGTACCGTTTGGTAACCTTGGTAAAGAGACGATGCCGAACAGAAAACTTTGAAAAGTGTTTCCGACAAGAATGGTTTGATTGCGGCTTTAATATCCGAGTCCAACTTGGAAAAAGACTGGCAAGCAAAAACATAGGCCTCCAGATTTGCCGTAATTTCCTGGTTTCCATAGTTCCCAACAATCGGAAATAAATATTCCTTTTCCAGCAAATCAAATGCTTGAGTAATGGGTTGATAAATAGCGGCTGCTCCTCCCGTCGGATTTGCCACTTTTGGTCCAATAAATTTCTTTGGGACCGCCGCAGAGTTCACAGCACGCTTCAAGTCTTCTTTCCAGTCAAATAAACTAATAACTGGAGCCCCGCTGGCCGACAATAATGAATTTGATTAGCGGGACATATGAATCAACAGTGATCCAGTAATAAATATTTCGACTAGCAGTAATCGGATAGATACACGTAAGACTCTTAATCTTTGCGGCCCCTTTTTAATTAAGCTGCGATCGGTGGATAATATAGAGTGAATTATCCAAGAGTAGAACGATACTCTTTCCGATCGCTGCCATGGCTCCTTATATATCTTTTCCGGTCCGTCCCGCCGACCTGCCAGAAATCCCGTCACTAACTACCAAATCTATCTTCTCTAAATTCCGGCCATCTTCCACTGGGGTAGGGCTCATGATCTGCTTCCACACACCATGCTGTATTGCCTGCAGAAGTTGACTCTAAGTCTGGCTGCTTCCTCATTTTGGCAGAAAAAAAAGGTGAGTCATATTGAGTCATAGAGGCAGAAAGTGAGTCATTTTGGTAGAACAAAAAATAAGTCAATTTGTGTCCCGCCAAAATGATTTCAAACAAAAACCAAAGAACCCCCAAGCATGGCATCCTCTGGTGCCTTCTTTAATGCCTGTTGCCACTCAGTAGTAAGCATCATAGTATGTTGGTATGCTTTGCCAGCTTAGCACTGGGAGAGTGGTGTGTTTGCCAACCTCATAGGCTCTGGCCAGAGTGAGTGGGATCCTATCCACCAACTCTTTTTATCCCTTCCGTGCTTTAATGGAAAAAATTAATGGGCCTCTGTAGTGGGCCTCTGGCAATCATGATATGTAGGGCTTTGTCAAAGATCACGGTGAGTGGTCAGTGTGTTTAGCACACTTGTTTTGTGGAATGTTCTCTTCTCTTCTCCTTCTAACACTTCTTTGTATTTATACCCGGAGTTAGTCTGAAACACATGTTTCAGGTATTTTCCCCAGAACACACTAACGCCTCATTTCATACTAACACCCTTATTCTAATTATACCATGGTCCGCGAGTGAATACCATTCACGAGTCTTTCTTCCAAAGTTGTACGTCTGGCTTTCTTGCTTCCAAGGAAAGCTGACCACGTATCAACCTTAGAATCCAGATGGGATATATTAGATTACGCGTTGTATCAATTAAATAAAGCGAGCATGTTTATTATATTCTACATACGATTTAGTTCACTAGAATAAGTTAGGATGTTGTGTGTATTGGATTAAGAGTCTTTTCATGTGTAGCACACATGAGATTTATTGACAACAAAATACCACACATCATAATAACTGTCACTCCCCCGTGACACTAGCATCGTATTAGTGGCATATAATAATGTATAAAATTGTGTTTTAAAGAGAGATAGCGATCAAATACAAGTAAAACCATTTACGGTGCGCATCAAAGGAATCGAACCATTTTGTATTTGCTAGGAATAAAAATAGTTCATCTTTTCAGATTAAAACCAGAAACTATTCATCGCTTTATTTATTTTAATTTTTGTTATCATCTTTGAAATAATGCGCTGTCAAAAATGATTTATCATTTTGTCGCTTTTTCAAATCTGACAATCTTCGCATCCCCAACAGCTCCACCAACTTCCAATGCTGCGGCCCAGGCAACGCCTTGGTGAGTATATCCGCGATCATTAGTTCAGTCGGACAGAACACTAACTTGATCGTCCCATTGTCCACATTTTCTCTAATGTAGTGGGTTTTCAACTCAATGTGTTTGATGCGAGCATGGTGGATCAGGTTCACTGCGATCGCAATAACCGCTTGGTTATCTTGCTGCAGTTCATCAGGTGTGTCAAGTTTGAAACCGAGTTCTCTGAAGAAATCCCGCATCCATGTACCTTCTTTGATCCCCTCAACTAATGCAACTATTTCTGCTTCACAGGATGACAGCGCTATTGTTGGTTGCTTTTTCGAAAACCAAATAACTGGAGCTCCGAAAACCATGTACATATAGCCTGATCGCGATTTTTTATCATCTTCCATCCCATGACTTGCATCAGTTGCACCTTTGGGTTTGTATCCTTCTGGTACTTCAATTGGCGTCATCGATTCTAATTCGGGAGTATCAGATGCATATACTATTACATCTGATCCCTTGTATTTGTAGAATGCGATCCCCAAATCTACTGTAAAATGTAAATATTTCAGTATTCGCATTAACGCGTTCCAATCACAATCTCTAGGATCTTTTTGGTATTGCGCTAGCGTATTTGTTGCATATTGGATATCAGGACGTGTATGCGTGGAAAGGTAAATCAATTTCGCAACCAAACTTGCATATTGTTTAACTTGTTCTTCTGATAGCGATGGACTCATGAGATCATGTTTCCAATTTACAGCCATCGGAGTATCTTTCCATTTGCTTTCATCAATATTCCATTTGTCATATTCCTTAAGGATTGAGGTGATGTAATTGATTTGTCCCTGCCAAATTGCATCTTCACAATTCTCGATTTGGATTTTAATTATCCACTGTGCTTCTCCCATTTCTTTGATTTTAAATCGTAATTTAATTGCTTCTTTGATTGTTTTTATAGCCTCTTTGTCGCTACTTGCAATCAGAATATCATCGACATAAATTATTACAATTATCAATCGTTTCGAAACTGGATCAATCTTCAAGAATGTGCATGAATCCGACTTCAGTTGAGTGAAACCATCATTTAGAAAATATTCACGTAAGACTTTGTACCATTTGCGTCCAGCTTGATGCAAACCATATAGGCTTTTTACAAGTTTTGCGACCATAGGTATTCCATCTTCATTGAATTTTTCAAATCCCTGTGGCATTTTCATGTAATTGGTTTCTTCCAGATTTCTGTACAGAAACGCTGTTTCGACATCAATCTGTTCAATCGATAAACCAAGTACCGCACTCATGGCAAGAAGGATTCGAATTATTTTTGTTTTCACTACGGGTGAGTGGGTTTCATTGTAGTCATGGTCTTTGACCTGACTTGACCCTACCGCGACTAATCTGGCTTTAAATTTAGTTATCATTCCTAAGGGATCGATTTTATAATCATAGACCCATTTGGAATTTATAGCCTTTCTGTCTGCAGGTAATGATTCCTCTTCCCATACTTAATGTTTTAACAAGGATTCCATTTCCAACAGCATCGCTTTCATGAAATAGTGTGAGTATTTACTATTCATGGCTTCACGCGCGCTTTTTGGTACTCTGGGAGCTTCTGATGCATTTATTTGCTCAGTAGGTACTGCACTTGGCGCTGCTTTGGACCAGTGAAATTGTAATTTTTCTTTCCTAGCTGCGTTTGCTGTGTGTTTAACCCTTTTCTCAAATTCCTTGTTCTGTTTAGTATCTCGAGCTTCAAGCTTTCGATCAAGTCTATCTTTGGATTTTAGTATTTGTGCGTCAAGGCTTGGGTGTGGGTCCCTTCCTTCAGCTAACACTTTTTCCCTTTGATCCATCAGGCGAGAGTACTCTTCGATTTCTTCGTGTACTTCTGCCAAGATGGTAATTGACTTTTCGCCAAACCTCTTATAGAATAAGTCTTCAGCTGACTCTTTTTCTTTGGGTTGCGATTTACTTTCAGTCGGTTCTGCAAATGGATGTTCTTTGAGTGTGAGTTCGGTTATAAAGTTCGAATTTATACCTTCGTCACTAAACAAATTGACTTGTTTTGCTAGATCCATAAGACTTTGTAAGTGTTCATTTAATTTTTCAATTCGCTTGCGTTTCTTATTTTGTGGTTTTCCATGCAAATTTAACGCTCTTTTTGCAGTTTGTTTTCGATCGCGGAGTTTCATTCCAGATGAATTTGGCGGTGTTGGTGGATTCAAGTCAGTATCTACCTCCATTTCCATATCATCTGGATCCGAGTCTAAATCGATTTCCCACTCAGGTTCTTCAATTTGATTTCTTTTGTCAGACTCTGTGTGAGTAGTTAAGTTTAGTAAGTGGACTGTCAAATTACCAATTTCACTCATACTATTCTTTAAACTCTCATCTGTCTGTGTCTGTCCTTCCACATCAGTTTCTTCCTCAGGGCCATCCTCACCTCTGGGATTGTTTTCTGACGCTTCAGGTTTTTAATGTGAGGAAACACAGTTTTAAACTACCAAGTTTAGTATTGATCAAGTACTAACCTGTTATTTCCGAATCGGTTTCAATTCTCCCTTGGAATTTTAATCCTCCCAGGTGTACATTTTCCACGAGGTTGTCTTCTTCGACTACTGGTGCGTCAAATGGGACTTCATCGAGGTAATCTGTCTCATCGGCTACGTCCATATCATCCCCACTATCACTATCTTCCTCTTCCCACTCTGTGAAATTGAGGTTTAATAGTGGATTTAGGTACGTAGCTTTCAAAGTTAAACCAGGAAAAATTGATTCAAGGTATCAAACGTGAAATAGATTGTGAACCGCCTTTGTTCGGAAAAGGTAACCGTATATTTCCCTTCCATCTTTATCTCCTAAAAATACTCCGGATTCGGCCTTATGTCCATTTGGCACTCTTCCTTTTCTTTTCTTTTTAGGGACAAAGACTGCAATCAGACAACCAAAAGGTCTCGGCCGCTTGTAATTTGGTAATCTTTTCTCTACCATTTCAAACAGTGTTTTACCAGTTTCTGGTCTAAATATTAACTGTCCCAATTTTACAGCGTAGTCCATAGCAAAATTGAACATGCTACTGGGTAGTCCAGCAGTTGCAAGCATGCTTGTTGCTCGTTCGCGATAGACTCCCAATGGACGCTCTACTGCTCCATTTAAGGCTTGGGTATCCGCTGGGGACTTCAAAAGTTTAATGCGAGGTTTACCATCTTCGCCTCTTGTGTTGCAATATTCATGTATAGCGTTGGTTTGTAATTCACCTCCATCCCCTTGAATTATCATAATATTCTGACCGTATAATTCTTGGACGGTTCTTAGAAATGACAGGAATTCTGTTTCGAAGTCTGACATATTCTGCAACCGTAGCACCCACACTTTGTGTGTGAATTTATCAAAGATAAATGAGCAGTATTTTGCCCCGTTCCTTGCAACTACTCGTAGCTTGAAACTATCCTCGGCTATATTCCATAAGAATCTTTTAGGTGGACTTACTTTTGCCCTTGTTGTTAAACGTCTGAAATTCACTAATTGGCAAGTTAGGCAATCGGTTGAATCTTTTGAAAAATCATAGGATATTTCCGCTGCGTCAAGGGTTCTCCTCAGGAGTGGTTCACTCAAATGTCGCATTTTAACATGCCATTGCAAGTAAGAGATTCTTTGAGTTTTTCCCTTTGATGCTTTGGTTACTAAAACACGTTCAAATTCATGGTTTAAAGCATTGATTGTGTTTCGCGCACTTTTCATTGACTTGAATCCGTTATTATTTATATTTATATAGAATAAACTGCCGATTCTTTTGCCAATTTCCATGATTTTATCAGACTTTTTGTGGTACATATAGACGTGGTCAGCACTGAAAATTATCAGGTTGTCAGTTCCTTTTAGTAAGTGACCTAATGATATCAGAGTCTCCACTAATTTTGGAACATATAGGCATCCATTTACTCTTTGCTGTACTCCCATGATCGTCAGGAGAATATCACCAGTCGCCCATATTCTTATGGGATTGTCATCGGCTAAATACACGTATTCGTCCATGACATGCTCCATAGTGCCATTTACAAACAGGTTTATATCGTTTGTCATTATCGTAGTTGCTCCTGAATCAATCATCTTGTTACTTTTATTAATTCGAGTGACGTTCTCAGCGACGCACACTTTCATTTTCGAAAACTCAGAAATAAAACTATCGAAACCAGTACCCTCAAAACTTCTCTCATTTGTCACCATCAATCTTTCGGCGTTTGGCGTCAATGAGCTATTTTGGGGTAAGGTACGATGTTTTAGTTCCAAGTCCTTTTGTAGCAAGTAATTTAGGAACTAACTTTCAATTTCGGAACTTTACCTTTTTCAACGCTTTTGCAGACTTCTTTACAGTCTCTTCAGTTGAATCGGCTTCATTTTCCGTTGCTTCTTCATCCGATGAATCTCTAATTACATTTGAGACCCTCTTCTTCAAGATTGAATTTGGGCGGATTTTGCCAGTAAGTCTTGTGCATCTTTCACATTCCCCTCTTCCAATTTCTTGAGTACTTTTGGACAGACGCTCGGAGCGTGCTTTTCGCATGCGGAATCCTTGCAGATAAAACAATCACCTCTTTGGATTGGTTTTGGATTGTTTTTCCACTGAGTTTTTCCTGCTCCTTTGAATTTGGTTTGTGCTGGTTTATCCTTCGAAAAGTTTGCTGCTGCTGCCTTCTTTTTGTCTTCCGACTTTTTGACAGAGTTTGCTTTCTTCTTTTCTTCAGCTGCCTTTCTTTCAGGTTCACAAATTTCCTGATCTGTCTGGTGACCCTTGATTATTTCAAGAACCATTTCCAGTGCCTTCTCGACAGTCTCGCAGGTTTTTACAATTCCTTTTGTTTCTAAATCATTCTTTAGTGTCTGGAATCGAATACCTAAAGGAGACATTGGCAAAGGGAGCGAGTTCAGGATCGCAATATTAAAGAATTCCACCTTTAAGAAGGTAAGGACTGAATCAACAATGGTCTCATGGCTTTCATCGTCGGTTTGGATATCGTCCTTTACTGCTTCAAGGATTCTTTCCTTCAAGATATTTGGCTGCGTCAAGATTTTAGTCCAGCTTGGGATGAATTCCGTGACCCAGGATTCAATCTTATTGCGTTTATCACTCGGAATATGAGTGCTCTCAACTTGTTGAATCCAACGGCGAAAATCATAACCTTTGTTTTAAATTCTCTTTTATTAATGGTTTATTTTATATTACTAAATAAAAGAATTGAGATACCCGTGTTTTTCAAAGTGACAAATTGGGTTTTAATCTCCTTCAGGGCGACTGAGAGAATATTTTTCTCCTTGTAATCGTCTGATTGGGAAATTGCATTCCAATGTACCTCGGTAAAGAAGCCTTTCAAAGTAGTGATACTATGTCATAGCTTTGTTCCTCCTTCAAACGTGCAGACTTCAGATTTGCTTGAGATTGCACAGCGTCACTCCAATTCTTGTATCGAATATAGTGGGCATCCAATCTTTCAGCATAGTCTTCATCTGTCTCTTCATCAGCGATGTTTTGGACTGGTTTTGAAGGTGGGTTCGGGTCTACTGCGTCCAATTCCCAGTTTTGAGAGTCTGGCATTTCTCTACCCTTCAGGTCATTGACTTGTGATCTGTAGCCGGAATCAACCAGGTACGTTTCAATGTCAAGGTAATGCTGTGGGGTAATAGTTGAGGCTGTTGCGGCAACATTTGCCGGTCTCTTAGCTTCAGCTTTCTTAGGTGCCATATTCCCTCTTTGATAACTGTTTTGGATTTCACAGGTTTAATTATTTTCTTTATTTCAGATTTTCATCTTTGTGTGTGATTTGCCGTCCATCACTCCTCCTTTGGTGATCTCTTGTGAGTGTAGCATTGGTGCCTCTCGGCGCCTATCTGTCTAATTTACAGATTTAGCTCCTTAATTCACGCTGATTTGATCCTCAAAGAGGCGCTGTGAGGGGCCAAAATTGGTTTTGTTTACGCGTTTATTTTGATTAAAGTTCACTTTAAACGTTTATAAACCAGTCGCGGGGGCATCGAATTGATTGAAACTTCAGATACAGTGCTTTTTATGTATTTTAATTTAGTTTCTACTTTCGAAAACGCGGTAGTTTTGTTTCTAGGACTTATGCGAAATTTCATTTTTGTACAAACAACCTCAAAATTGGTATACACAACTAATTTTAAATCTAAAATAAGTCTTTATTTATTATTATCTGTTTAGATTGAATGGCGTGCTTTCCGTTTCAGTTTTAGGAGTTTCTGTCTGTTCATTGTTTCCTCCTGCACTGTGATCGTATCCACTATCCATTAGGCCCACTAATGTGAGACAATAGCGAAGTTCCGCGTCACTCAATTTAACCAGGAATCCAGAAGATCTCCAACTTTCGATGAGTTCCACTCTCTCTTCTTTGGAGAGGTTTGCCCACTTGTGGTTGGTTGGATCGCCATGGATTACTTGATATGCCATCTTCGCTGCGATTTCTGCCATCTCAATCTCGCACTGGGATCTCCAGTTTGTAGAATCTATGAGTTCAGGCATGTCATCGTCAGTTTCTGACATTTCAACAATTTATTGTGTAGTTTTTCTTCGCTGTCACTATTTTTCCAACACAATGTGTCATAGGAAAATGACTTTGAATCAAACTCCAAACTTCCAACTCAATCACAGATCTCAGTTACTATTGCTTATGCTATGTGGTTGAGATAAGTTCTTTTGTTGGGTTCAAATTTATGGGATGTGACTGACATCAATTTCAACTTCCGCAGGTTTGATCAAGGGATCGTTTAAACCGCAGTCGTACTCAGTCAACCCTTTGTTCTCACTTATAGCGGTTTTGGTGTCTTCCGTCGACATTGATTTCAACTCAGCTGATTGGAGCAAGCTCCGCTCAGTGAGTACTCAATCGGAGACCCATAGCACTTAAACTACAACTTTGTGTCAAAGATCACGGTGAGTGGTCAGTGTGTTTAGCACACTTGTTTCGTGGAATGTTCTCTTCTCTTCTCCTTCTAACACTTCTTTGTATTTATACCCGGAGTTAGTCTGAAACACATGTTTCAGGTATTTTCCCCAGAACACACTAACGCCTCATTTCATACTAACACCCTTATTCTAATTATACCATGGTCCGCGAGTGAATACCATTCACGAGTCTTTCTTCCAAAGTTGTACGTCTGGCTTTCTTGCTTCCAAGGAAAGCTGACCACGTATCAACCTTAGAATCCAGATGGGATATATTAGATTACGCGTTGTATCAATTAAATAAAGTGAGCATGTTTATTATATTCTACATACGATTTAGTTCACTAGAATAAGTTAGGATGTTGTGTGTATTGGATTAAGAGTCTTTTTCATGTGTAGCACACATGAGATTTATTGACAACAAAATACCACACATCATAATAACTGTCAGGCTTTTTTAGAGTAGGCATTTGATGAGTCATCAAGATGGCTGATTAATTCCAATATTTCAAAATTATTGGACTTTTTCAAGGTACAAAGAAACTTTGAAGTTTGGTATTTGAGCATTTGTTGTTAGTGTAACTCATAGTTTAGGAAACCTTAATTACAATTGATGATGCTGTGTGATTAAATCTTTTTCCAATTATTCAAACTTATTGGAGATGTTTTGAACAGAGAGAAAAAGCTAAGTTGATGTTTGAACTTTGTTAACTTAAAAATTATTAATCCAGAAGCAGTCATGGAATCCTGATGTTGCCAACTGCAATTGGGACAGCTGGATCATTATTAAGTGAATCTCTTTTTCTGTTTTGCATACTGTGGCAGAGAACGTGTTACAGTATTAAAAGCTTCTATATGTGGTGAGCCTTGGAGAGTTCTGACACTGAGAGGGGTTAGTTGTTGCAAGCATCCCAACACAGCAGATGAGTAAGTATATTGGAATTCCAATAATTCTTTTTTATTGGAACTGGGTAGGCTGTGCCACCCAATTTAGAGATTGCTTGTAGATCTCAGACAGTGCATTACGTAAGTGCAAGCTGTGCCACCCAATGTCGCCGCACGGAGAAAAAGGACCTGTAGCTTTTAGCTAGCAAGCTAAAAAGGATATTTGTGAAAATTCATAGAAATCAGTTTTGACAGATTTTCTCTTAAATCCGTCAGGTTTTGGGGCGGGTTCAGGATTGCGCCCCCCCCCCCCCCCCCCCCCCCCCCCCCCAAACCCGTTTTTTTCGGATTGATCTAAACCTGATCCCGAACCTGCCTCGTTTGCAACTTACAATTGTCAACATGGATTTGGACCATGCTGTGCTCATGAAACATGCATCACAACAAGTCAAACAACATGCTCTTTGTTTGCACTATTGAGAGGGGCTGAAAGGTGTGAGATAGCCTGTAAGTCCCAACAACCATTTCAAACTGGATCAAACATGATGAGCAAGGCAATGGCGTCACTTGCAAAGAATCTGACACGTACTTCAGAGGTGTAAAGAGATTGTATTGATGTGGAGTTTGAGTTGCTGTAGTGATTTCTATGACACCAGAAGGCACAGAATTTTCTGGTGCAACAGGAGCACATTAAGCCCAAACGTTGCCAACATTCACTGAAGATTGAAAAGCTAGCACAGGGAGTACAGATGTTGCACCTTAAATCTCTTCTGCAACAGATTGTTGCATTGTCTTATGTTCTTGTGCTCTGGATGTCTGCTTTGGCTTGGGGCCACTTGAACCACCTACGGTGCTGGTTGCAACTCTTCTCCTGCCTTAACCGGTCGTATTCATTTGATTTCATCACCAAGAAGAGGCTGCAGCTGTATGATTCTGCCACATATCAAACACTATAAACGTACCAATGCCATGGTGGCAATTTGGATGTCATAAAGTGTGTTGTTCTATTGCAATTGTGATCCGGGGGATTAATGAAGGATTGCTGGCCAGCTGAATTTCAGGCAGGAAAGTAGAATTTTGGCTGAAAGGCACAATACCACCTGGTTATATGTCTGGCCTCTGGTTGCAAACCAAATAAGAGCCAATCAAATGGGCAAAACCATAACTGGATAGAAAAAACAAGTGAAGCTGAAATTGCCCCTTTGCCTGGATCCAATCAAACATTAAAATAGCTCATTGTTAAATAGAAATATCAATAAATGTTTATTAATTCTTTATGTACTGAGACGTCAGTTGCATTTTTAAGTTGAAAGCTGTAGCTTTCTTGCCATTAACACTCGAAGTCCTGATCTAAAAATCATCAAACACTGGATCTATGATGGTATAAATGCTTACACTTCCATGTACTACTAGATGTCCTGGAAGAGCGCAGTGGGCATTCTGCCTCTTGAAGAAGAAATAAGTTCCTTTTTTCTTCAGACAAATGAGTGTTCCACTGGGCAGTTTTGGAAAGTTGATTTCAAGTCAGTAACTGACATGTTGTTCAAGGAACGCCTTTGTGTTGGTTGTTCCACCTTCAATTGGTGCTGTGAAGAACTTGGCCCCCAACTGCGAAATGACAAAACAGGTCTTCTCTTAAATGTCAATGAACCCTATTTTAAAACCCCATCTGTGCCAAGAAGCAGTGAATCCACTCTCTTCTCTTTGAAAGGAGAGAAAGTGCCAGTGTTCATAACAATGTGTGCATCTGAGGCTGCTTCTCTTGGATCTCTACTGGTCATACACCATTCTTCGCAAACTCTGGTCACAATCCAATTTTTGACCCCGCTGTTATTCGTGAATCCTCTGTTCCTGACGCTGAAGATCGCCTCGCGTCCATGAAGACTATCCTTGTCGTGCAAACTTAAAGTTTGCCCAGGAAGGTTACACCACTCAGGCCAACAAATCTCGGTTACCGGTTCCTGAAATTAAACCCGGGGACTTGGTTTTCTTGGATTGTCGCAATATCAAGACTAATCGTCCTTCTCAAAAGATTGAGTCAAGCGCGTCATCAATCCAGTCGCCTTTGAGCATGCCTTACCTTCTACCATGCGTATTCATCCAGTATTCCACGCGTCTTTGCTTCATCCCAGGACCAAGAATATTGTCGCCGCGTTTACCCAACCTCCGCCTCCTCCAGTTATCGTGGACAACACTGAAGAATGGGAAGTTCAAGAAATCTTGGATTCTCGCGTTTTCTACAACAAACTTCAATATTTAGTTCATTGGATGGGGTATTCTAACTCTGACCGCTCCTGGGAGCCTGCTTCCAATGTTTCTGGTTCTGCTGAGTTGGTCTCTGAATTCCATGCCAAATATCCCGATAAGCCTGGTCCTGGTGCGATTGCTGCAAGTGTTCGCAATCGCAAGAAAAGAAGGGGATGATGTTAGGAATCACCCGTCTTATAGGGATATTTACTTATAGTTCTGTAGCTAAATGGTTGTTACGCGTGACTCGCACGATGGAAACCCGGGTTTGATCCCTGCTAGTAACGTTTTACTTCTAGTTTCTATTTTTGTATTAGTCATCTTTGATTTGTCATTTTATCAAGTTTTTCTGTTTCAGTTTTCTGATATCATTCTTGATTTCACATATTATTGTGCCATCACTCTTGCTATCACAATTTCTGTTTGATTTTCAATTTGTTTTCAGTTTTGAACTTTTGTTATTTGAAATTCCAGAACTTGCATAAATAGCAAGCTTTCTGCTCTGAGTTTTAGTTCAGTTTCAATACATTCTGTGTTAGTCTTCAGTTTTGTGACTCTTTGTTTCCGTCTCTCGTGACCTCAAGCTGTTGTTGGTCAAGCCCTCGTGCCCCCTAAGCCCTTGTGCCTTCAAGAACCCTTAAGTCTTTTATTGACTATCTGGTTCTAACATAGTATAGAAACTAAAATACAATAATGCCTGACACTCCTCCTGCTACCGCTCCTCGGAAATCTGTCGGTTTTGCCGCTACTTCTCCTGCCGCTGGTCCTTCAAACCCCGCCGCTGATCAATCCTTGCTTACTCGTCGCTCTGTCGCTCCCAACCTTGTCTCTCTCAAGAACGATTTTGATGAAGATGATGAATCTAAACAACAAACCAACAATGTTCTGGATGGAATTGATGAGGCGAGCCAACACGGATAATGAATTTGATGTGGCCACCACCATGGATGCCTTCCGTACGGATCTCTTGGCTCTGTCTCGTCTTGTCCGTAATCAATCTAGTCGTCTTGATAAAGTAATTGAAGCCTTTGCTGCGTCATCAAAAGCCGAGCGCAAAGTTCATCGTCAACGTTCAGTTAGCCGATCTGGTAGTGCTTCGGACTCTGATGCTCAGTCTGACTCGGGTTCCCGGTTTGAATCCTCCAAGTCTGACAAAAATTCTCTTCGTGTTGCCAAGCCTCCTGTTTTCAAGGGACTCGCTACGGATGATTTTGATGACTTTATGCTCAAAGTCTATCTCAATTTTGACAATTCTGGACCCAAGGGTATCCTTTCTACCAAGTCCAAGATTGCTTTTGTGGTATCCTATCTTGGTGGTAATGCTGCCAAGTGGTACATCAACCACGTCGCCAAGCCTGAGCTCCAGTTCACGAGCTTTCAGGAATTTGCTTTTGCCGCCTTCTTTGGCGAGGATCCACGTGTTGCTGAAGCAATTGCTAATGACAAGGCCAAGACCTTAACGCAAACTACTTCTTGTCAAGCCTACGCCCGCGACTTCCTACGCTGGATTGCTGGTACTCAACACAACAATTACACCAAGATGCTTATGTTCAAGCAAGGTCTCAAGCTTCACGTGATGAACTATATTGATGGTCTGGATGTTGTAGAGAGACTGGAAGCGGTGCTGGTTCTGTAGATAGGTGAGCTGATCGTTGTGGGCACTAGAGAGATTTTGGAGAGAATTCTTAAACTTTATTCCCAAACATGGAGCTTGCAACATGAGTTTCATGTGCCTCCAACACTTCCCCTCAAGCGAACATGATTGAATAAAGAATGAATTGAACAACGATCAGACTTTGGATCATGTGACATGAATGTGACTTGATTAATTGCCAATGATTAATTAAGGCTTGGTGATTAATTCGGGTTCGGCGAAGGTCATGTGATTGTCACGTGATGGTGCCTTCCCCTTGATTGTGTGAATCGCTTGAGAGTTGTGTCTTTCTGTGCGGTCTTGCGTTATTACACCCTGTGTCAGATTCTTACTGACTAAAACACTCGTCCCTCGCTCAACCATTAAAATGGCGAAGCAAGGATAAAGTGAAACCTTCATAGGCGGATATGTAATAATTGAACAAGTGCGCAGAGCAGGTCTTGAACCTGGGTTGTCTTGGTAGCAGACTTGCGCTCTGACCATTGAGCTAAGTGGTTGGTTTTCTTGTGTACTTTTGGACTTGAATAAATAGTTGATTTGTTCTATATGAATTGTATGTTTAAAATATGAAGTATTCTAGTTTCTAGAATCGAAATCGAAATTGAATTGAATAGAATTGACTTAGCATTATTGGGGGCAAATCACGACTAGCCCCAATGCGTATCGCGGAAGTCAATCTTGAATCGTGAGTTGTTAAATTGAAATCGCGGTAAGGGACATCATGCCAAATCGAGCACGAAGTTTCTTGAATTGATCGCGTCCAAGGCACTTGGTGAGTAAATCGGCTGGCTGGTCAGCGGTCTTGATCCAAGTGACCTTGACTTGCTTTAAATTGACCAGTTCGCGGATATAGTGATATCGAATATTGATATGTTTCGATCGATGTGAGAATACGTCATTGTTGCATTGATGAATTGTAGACTGGTTGTCTTCGAATACTTGAATTGGTTTTTCGAGTGGTATGTTGAGTGTATCGTATAGCTGAATAAATGATTGTAGTTCGCGTCCTAATTTGCTGATGGACATGTATTCGGCTTCTGTAGACGAAAGTGGTGTGACTGGAGTCTTGGATGATTTCCAGCTGATGACGCCATCTGCGAGTACAACCATGTAGCCAAGCTGAGACTTCGCTTAGTGGTGGATGTTGTACGCGGCGTTGCTGTAGCCAATAGGACTTGAATTGCCTTGTTTGGAGTAGAAGATACCGTGGTCTTGTGTGTCATGGATGTAGCGGAAGACACGCATGAGGTCTTCCCAGTGTTGTTGTGATGGTTTGCTGGAGAAGATGGATAGAAAGGAGATAGCTGTGGAAATATCCGGGCAAGTGTTGATAGCTGCGTAGTTAAGGCATCCGATGGCTTCAAGGTATAGGGATGGGTTGTTGAAGAGGGGGGTGGTGTCTGATGCTGGAGTTGGTGAAAATGAGCTTGGCAAGGGAGTGGAAATTGGATAATGTGAAAAATGCCCCGTAAATCGCTCCAAGATTTCCTTGATGTATTTTGATTGGTGGATGAAGATTCCGGAGGGCACGTGTTCAACTTGTATTCCAATTGTGTAGGTAATTTTTCCTAAGTCTCGCATTTTGAATTCCTTCCTAAGAGAAATCACGCCCTCATCGATAAGTGCTTGGTCACCAAAGAAACACAAGTCGTGGACGTAGATAGCCAAGTGCACCGTCTTGCCATCCACAGTCTTAAAGAAGATGCACAGGTCTGCTTTCGACTGAGTGTATCCTGTTTCTTTGAGGTGAGTTGTCAACTTCTTCTACCATATACGACCCGCTTGTTTTAATCCGTAAAGTCCTTTTAGGAGTTCATAGACCCTGCCGGTTCCATCGTCGTATCTGGGAGGCTGCTTCATGTAGACAGGTTCGTCGATATCGCCATACAAGTAAGCGGTGCTCACGTCACACATGCGGGTATCCCACCGGTTAATTGCTGTGAGCGATAAAAGCCATCTGAAAGTTGCTGCATAACCGGTGAGTGAGTCTCCGTATAGTCAAATCCGAATTGTTGTGTATATCCCTGAGCGACTAAACATGCCTTAAAACGTTCAACAGATCCATCGCTGTTCAACTTGACCTTGTAAACCCATTTGCTGCCAACGATGTTGATGCCGTCAGGAGCTTTCACAAGTCTATAGGTCTTGTTATCCACAAGCGCGTCAAGTTTGGCTTTTTCGGCTGCAAGTCATTCTTCTTGGAATTTGCTCTTCATGGCTGGGTTTCGTGTCTTTGGAGATTCAGGAGTCTTCGAGATTGGCGTCGAGGTGAGTGGTACGTCGTGTAGTTTATCCTCGATCGTTGCTGATGACCATTCTTCACCAAACATATGTGTTTCTTCTTCGTCGAGTGTTGGTGAGCACAACAGCGTCGTCGCAAGTAATGTCCGTGATTTGCTGAGTCTCTGAGACATGCGTTGCGGCGCCGTTGCTGGTTTTGGTACTGTTGGTGGTGGCTGCGGCGGCGGTCGTACCGAAGTGCCAAGACCTGGGCTTGTTAAGGTACACTTCATTGCACTTTTGAGTGGTTTGGTAGTTTTACTAAGTGTTATTCGTATTGTGATTAGTGTATTGTCATTGATTCGAGCGATTGAGGTAAGAGTATATGTGTTTTTGTAATGATGTGTGTTAAAAGTTGTTTTTGATTTTTGTAGTGATTTGTATGTGGAGAGTTTCCTCTCTTCAAGAGTACTTCCAATTGTATGTGGCTACCGTTGATGTAGGTGATCAAGGTATGTAAATTGTTTATGTATTGGGGATCCCGGGATCAGGGCTTGGCCCTTATTAATTTAAGTTTTTTTTTAGCTTACCCTCAATCCGTTCCCGTTAAGTCTTACAAGGCGTCCCCCGCAAGTTCCAAACAAAGGATTGGGGTTATTGTTGTTGTATCTTACGTTTTTGTTAAATGTTGATTTGTATTTTGTAGTTCAAGTCTCGCGGTGTTTGCCTTGAGGACTGTGTGGTGTAACTTTGGTTGCTTGCGGTTGGTTTGCAGAGCTTGAAGTGTCTCGGCGTCGAGAGGTTTGTTTTTGACTTTTTCCATTATGTCAAGATAGTTTTCAACATTGGTATCCACAGCGACGTTGTCTTGATTGGTGACTCTGGTGAATTCAAGACCAAGTTGTGTGGAGGTAGCAAATGTTGGTTGCGGCCACGACGGGTATATAGTGGGCTTGAAGATGCAATCTTTGAATCAAACAAGGTGAACGCGGGCGGTTTCCAAGTCGAGGACAATAACTTGGGATGGAGTCTTGGATCCAAGGTAAATCCCCTCTTTCCATGTTGGTTCCATCTTGCTCACGATTTGTGTTGAAACAGGAAGATATTTGACAGCACACCCAAAAAGCTGGAAGTGGGACGTTCGAGTACAAATTCCGGAGCTGGCGTATTCGGGACTATCAATATCGCGGGATATAACAGGTAAGACATTGTTGATTTCTGATGCGTGTTCAAATGCGTATCCCAATATTCTAATGGTGCTTTGCATTGATATAGAAAAGTCCTGGCCATCTTGCTCAATGTTTGAATTGTCCTTTCGGGTCCTCCATCCATTTGGTGCTGTTCGGGTATTCCTGGCTCGAATGAGATGTTGTTGAGTTCGCAATATTTCATGAATGCTGGAGATCTTCCTAGTTCTCCTGGATCCATTCGCATCCGTTTTGTGGTAAGTTGATATTTTGTTATTGTCTTTTGATGAAGTCGGATAGCCCACACTAATGCTTCATCTTTGTGTTCAAGTAGCGCGACGTCAGACCTCTTCGAACCATAATCGTTCATCACAAGCGCGTATGGGTATTTTCCAAGATGTGGAGGTTTGATCTCGACGACGTCAAATCCAAGTTGTTCTCCAGGTAAATGTTTCTTTGGATCTGACTTAAACGGTTGCTTATTTGTTTTACAACTTTCGCAGGAATTGCATGGCATAGGCTTCGGCGGAAATTGAATTGGATGCAAGTCGCTTGAAGTATGATGACGCTGCATGTATCTGAGTCTCGCGTCGCTAGCATGTCCAAAGATTCGGTGTCGAAGTTCATAATCCAGTAAGTCATTTAGCATTTGACGCGAAGCTCTTTCTAATTGTCCTTTGCTTAATTCTCTTAGACGCATATTCTGAAGTTTTGCTGAGAGTAGCGAATGTCATTCGCGGTCTTCTTTGGTTTGAAGCCGATCATCTTTTCAGTCTCCAAGAGTTCCTTCAAGAGATCACTGAGGTTTGTAATTTCCAAGCTTTTGATTCTTTGAATTTGAAGACCAAAAGATTGATTGTAGAGTGCGTCAATGACATGGTTGATGACTTCAGGGAGATTGCCAAATGGACGAAATGCGGCATTGGTTGGATCAGCGCGCATCTTGGTAGAGAATCGATTGTAGTATTCACTAATTGATTCGTGTGATAGATGTTGAAGTGTGATCCATTCTTTGATAGTTTCCTTCGTATCGGTCCTAGTTTGTGCATTGTGTTTGTTGTCATTTTTGTTGAAGTCAGAAAAAATTTTGAGGCGTAGTAGTTGGGGGTTAGTTGAGTTTCAAGTGTTTCAAGTAGTAGAAAGTTGTAGTTGTTGTAGCAGAATAAACTAGTTTTAATAAGTAGTTTTAGATGTTTGTAGTAGAGTTAGAAGCTGTAGCGGCTTTGGTAGTAGCTTGTGTAACAGTAAATGCTTGAACGTTCCGGCTTTTTAAGGGTTTCCTGACTAATTGGCACAGGAAAATTTAACAGATGTTGAGTAATAAGACTTCTTAATCTGTTGTAGAGGGACTGGAAGCGGTGCTGGCTCTGTAGACAGGTGAGCTGATCGTTGTGGACACTAGAGAGATTTTGGAGATAATTCTTAACTTTATTCTCAAACATGGAGCTTGCAACATGAGTTTCATGTGCCTCCAACATTAGCAAATAATTTTCTCCGTCAACTTGTAAGATTTCATTACCTGGTTTCTGGTAGCAAATTCCCAAATTGCGAGTACGGTTGAAATATAGAAGAACGCGCTTCAGCTCTTTCATGTCCCTGTTGGTAGGTCAAGTCTAGTATTGTGAAAGAATGCCAATACTACAAGAAAGATCAGGACAAGTCTTCCCTGCTAAGTATAGTAAGCACATGACCACAGATTGATATGCTGCAGACTCAGCAACATTAAGAAAACCTAACGTATTGTCATGTTTCCAGTTCCTGGTCATCGGATTTGGTGCTGTGTCAGTAGAATTTTCTAATCCCCCAAACGTTAAAATTTGCTTCATATAAATCAGCGGGCTTTAAAAGGTTCCAAAATTCCCTTGGCAGAATTTTGAAAGCAAAAACCCACTTGCCTGACATAAGGCAAGTGCCTTCCGGTAAGACAGTTTCTGTCCAAGTCTCATTATTCATGAGTTTGTTGTATTCACGTATCATGGCAGCTAATTAATAGGCAGCAAAGACTGGGTCTACCATGGGCTGCTTGACAGTGTTTGGGATCTGAGGCAAGTTCTCTTTTCTCCAAATCTGTGTAGGCACTGGGCTTGGGCCCGGAGTTACCCAAGTGAACTTGGCAAGGTGATCACGTAAGAAAAAATATAGGGGTAAACTAGAGTCTAGCAGTGACAATTTTTCTTCTTTTGCAATATCAAAGCCATTAGCTTCCCAATCCGGCAAGGATTCTTAATCTGAATCCAAACCCTCGGAATCCAATTTTTCTGATAAATTGTCATCACGTGGCAGCAATGAAGATTGTGGTTCAGGTTCAAGACTTGAATTAGACATTCCTGAAGTGTCTAACAAATCAAGTGGATAGCTGGCCTCAGCTAACTCAAAGAAAAAAATTTACAAACCTGTTGAATGAGCTACTTGACTCAGGCAGTCTCCAAACGTTGCTGTGTCGCTTATCAAATTGAGTAGGACTGCCTTGAATGCAGCCGCCATTCCCAGACGCTCGTCAATCTTCACACTTATTTGTGATTGCAAGAGGGTATCCACCAAGCTTGTTGCAGACTTGTTTGGGTCTTGGGTAAACGTTTCACAGTCTATGAACAGAAATTTGGTGCACTTCCGATCCTGCAGAAATGGCCGAGGCTATGTCGGTCCAAATGTGGGTGCTGCCTCATTGTCTGAAGGTTTGCGCTCATCTCTGGTGCCTTTTCTTAGGATCAGTGTTATGTTTGTGAGCTTAGACCATAAAGCTCGCTCAGTGTGTGTCCTTACCGCAGCCCAGGTTGTACATCCTCGATACCACCAGTACTAATAGCGTCCCCTGTGAGGATGTTGGTAACTTAGCTGCGGTGGTGCTGTTGTCTGTGTGTGTGTCTACGCTTGGCTCCATTTTGACAAAATCGTTGTCTTGGGTTCTCTCCAAATTGCTTGGAGGTCTTAATTCACGTTGCATGGATATTCACACTGCTTGGCCTGGCGGGAAAAGGTATAAAGGCAACCTATCTCTTTATTTGTGTTTCTCAAAATAAAAAACAAGATAGTGGCAACACCAATTTACTTCAAAGCTGTATGTGCCAACCATTCAATGGGTTAAGTTTCCGAAACAATCCACCTGTAACAATGATGTGTGTTTCCTTGACAGCTAACCTGTTGTATGTCATTTACTGAAGAAAAACAAAAAAGAAAAAGACAAGAACTACCTTTCCACTTTAGATAAACTACCTGGTAGCCTTCCTTTTAGTCCAACATTTGATGAAAGACATCTGTTCAATTCCATAAATCAATGCTTCTGATCTTACAGAAAATAAATAAACAGGTACATACAATTCGGTGAGGTTCACAAGATTACCAAGTTCACTTGGTATGGCACCAGACAAATAGTTATCTGAGAGACTCCTGTTTAATTCCATAAATCATTGCTTCTGATCTCATAGAAAATAAATAAACAGGTACATACAATTCTTTAAGGTTCACAAGATTGCCAAGTTCACTTGGTATGGCACCAGACAATTGGTTATTGCGGAGATATCTGTTTAATTCCATAAATTAACACTTCAGATCTTACCGGAAATAAACAAACTGATACATACAATGCTGCGAGGTTAACAAGATTACCAAGTTCACTTGGTATGACACCAGACAATTGGTTATTGGTAAGATGTCTGTTTAATTCTGTAAATCAATGCTTCTGATCTCCAAGAAAATAAATAAACTGGTACATACAATGCTGCGAGGTTAACAAGATTACCAAGTTCACTTGGTATGACACCAGACAATTGGTTATTGTTGAGAAATCTGTTTAATTCCATAAATCAATGCTTTGGATCTCACAGAAAATAAATAAACAGGTACATACAATTGTGTGAGGTTCACAAGGTTACCAAGTTCACTTAGTATGGCACCAGACAATTGGTTATTCACGATATATCTGTTTAATTGATAAATCAAGGCATATGATCTTACAGAAAATACATACAATTGTGTGAGGTTCACAAGATTACCCAGTTCACTTGGTCTGGCAACAGACAAATAGTTAAACGAGAGACTCCTGTTTAAGTCCATAAATCAATGCTTCTGATCTCACAGAAAATGAATAAAATGGTGCATACAATTCGGTGAGATTCACAAGATTACCAAGTTCACTTGGTATGGCACCAGACAAAAAGTTACCCTGCAGGTGTCTGTTTAATCAATAAATCAATGCTTCTGATCTCATAGAAAATAAATAAACAGGTACATACAATTCGGTGAGGTTCACAAGATTACCAAGTTCACTTGGTATGGCACCAGACAAATCGTTATGATGGAGATCTCTGTTTAATTGATAAATCAAGGCATCTGATCTTACAGAAAATAAACAAACTGATACATACAATGCTGCGAGGTTAACAAGATTACCAAGTTCACTTGGTATGGCACCAGACAATTGGTTATCGTGGAGATATCTGTTTAATTCCATAAATTAATACTTCTGATCTCATAGAAAATAAATAAACAGGTACATACAATGCTGTGAGGTTAACAAGATTACCAAGTTCACTTGGTATGGCACCAGACAATTGGTTTTTGTGGAGATATCTGTTTAATTCCATAAATCAATACTTCTGATCTCACAGAAAATAAATAAACTGGTGCATACAATGCTGTGAGATTCACAAGATTACCAAGTTCACTTGGTATGGCACCAGACAAATTGTTACCATGGAGATCTCTGTTTAATTCCGTAAATCAATACTTCGTGTCACACGTGAAACACATAAAATTTTACAGAGTTTTCAGATGCATAAGTTTGCCAAGCTCACTTGACAAGGTCCTTGGACCTCTGGACTGCACCCCCCTGCAAATAACACATAAGCGAGGACCATTCAGAGAAGGCCTTACAGTCTAATATTAAGCGCTGTCCTTTGGATCTCTGTTTCCCTAATGAAGTCAGGCCATTTCATTTGAAAGCCCTTGTTGATGGCGCAAAGTGCAGGACTCAATGCTAATGCTGCCACTAATTCAGTCTTATTGGCACTCCACCCCATTGCCCAAAAGGATCTAAAAAGAAACAATTCAGTAAAGAAGCATTCAGAGTATGGAGAATACCTCTTCAAATATTGCCATGATTCTCCTCGAAGTTGATCTTTAGGTTCAATGACAACTCCAAACATTACAATGCTGTTTGCCTTTGCATAAGCAAAATTGGCTTGGCATTGACGAGAATTTTGATAGCTCTGAGTTAAGAGTACTATGTAAACTGTTGAGTTCAGAATGAATCTTTTGTTGTCCATCAGACACAAGGAGAAACCGCGCAACCCAAGTTCTGTTGAAAGATAATTTGCTGCAGCAGTTGCGGTATCATTGGAAAGACTGAAAATGAAGTTAGAAACACAGAATTGAAGGCATAGTACTACTTACTCAAAGGAAATGTAAAAATCATACTTGGATGCAACAAGACCTTTGGTCAGTGGCTCCTTGATTTTCTGAAGGAATTGCTCAAATTGACCTGCCCACTGCGACTGTAGGAATACATCCCCAAACGTATCAAAGGCAGCCAAGAATACTTTCTCTACAGAGGATACTTGATCACAATGAACAGCAGAAGATTTTAACTTGGCAAAATACCCCAGAAGGTGCACAGTTGCAGACTGCGCATTGCCGCCAGCTTGTAGGAAGACCTTGTACCATCCAAGCAACATTGTACCATCATTAGCAACCATTTTTTTCAGGAAGGAGAAATGTTCAACAGCATTGCCATGCATCAAATGCTCGGTCCAAAACAGTATTGCGTACAACTTGACTTCTGAACCGGCAGAATCCTCCAGAACCCCCAATTCAAGACACTGGCGAGCCATCAACTTGTGGTAGCTCATTATGTTGATTCTAAAATGCTGGTTTTGGCAGCGGGAGGTAGTCAAAAAGTCTTTAACACTCTTGTGCAGTACAGTAATCTTGTCTTCTTCCAAGTAGATAAGCGATTGAACCTTAAGGGAAAGAACATCAGTCACTTAAAAATATGCAAGAACTTGGCTCACCCGCAATATCACAGCTTGGACGTTATACACTGGCACGTTGAGGAATGCTGCAATAGCCTCCACACTCACACCAATTGCAGCTGTAACAACGACACCCATCACACCATTGAACATCTTAATCTCGGAATCCTTGGCGTTGGCGAAATGAGTTTCAAAAAATGGTGCATAAATATCATCCAAATGTTTTCCAGCAGACCAAATAGAGACGCTAGAAACCAAGTCTTGCTGCCATGTTGCTTGATTCTTTGCAGCCATTTCAGAAAGTTGCTTGCAAACCAATGCAGCAAAAACAAAGACCCCTTCGCTTGCGTCAGCCAATGTAGCAGCAGCCCGTTGAATAGGTTCGTCATATTGAACCTGTACATCTTTACACAATTGTCGAAACTTGCTGTCCAAGTAGATAAACACGTCTTGAATCGCCTGTTGCTCGCGAACAAGCATTTGGTCTGGGTGAATCGACTCCAGAGCCTTAACGATCTTCCCTTCTGGTCGCGACGTGACGAACAGTTTAATTCCGCTCGGAAGAGTCTCACAATCGGTTCTTATTGTCTCCAGGAGGCTGTCAATGCCCTTGCCGCACTCGTCAAGAGCGTCAATCACAAGGACAACGGGACAACCCTTCACACATTTGATCTTATGAAGACCCTGGATAATCAATACTTTGAAAGCATCTCGACGTTGCAGCAAAGGGATCAAATCCGGGTTCTTGGCAGTTTCTTCCTGATCGAACAGCATATTGGAAACCACATGAGCCCTGAACTCTGGGGAAAACTCGGAAAGCTGGAACGCGAGACTCGAGACAATATTCTTTGAGTTGTTCTTTCTCTCGCTGTTGTGGCGGCAGAAAAATGTGGCGGGCGCAGAGTATAGCTTGGGATTGTGTTGCACCAACCATGCAAAGACAGACTTTCCAACTCCAGCCCCGCCCAAAAGACACATCAAAGACGTTTTCTGAGTTGTCACCCACTGAATGAAGTTTTCAAGCATCCACTTGCGAGTAGGAGAAACATAGGCTGTTTCGAATTTCTTGTTATCTTCAGAGAAGTCAACAGGGTTGAGCCAAAGTGCAAGCGGATCAACAGAAACATTAACAGAAGTCACAGCTGGAACGGTGCTTGAAGACTTCATGGCCATAGCAATATTTTTGGAGAGAACCTGAACTTGCTCGTCAAAGTCGTGGCCTGCGCTGAAGTCAGCATATATAAGAGAGCCGGCGACTAATAGGGGCCCTTTTGCCTTCAATACCCCGGTTGTGTCTCTTGCAACAACAACAGGTTTTCTTCGGGCAACAGCGAATGAATACTCCATGCCACAATTATAAGATTCCTATTGAGAACGGCGAGGTAAATGCAAAAGATCGCATGACAATATTACTCAACTTGATACTCGTCATTCAAAAACATGCAGAACACTTGGGACTTGTCCACCGCCTCCGCCATCCTGTCAAGAATATTGCCATACATTTCATCTTCGTCGAACCAGACAGTCAATCCACTCTCTCTCATACGAGCAACAACAGATTTAACCAAATCTTTGGAAGCTTTCCAACTATGCATGAGTCAGGAACAGCCATTCAAAAATAAATCATTGAAGGAACCAACCAGTAGGAAACCATTACGTCAAACGATTCCTCGGCCAAAAACTTGATTGGGTGTGGAGAGACGGCATGTGGCGAACCAGCGTCAGATAAATCAACTGTTGGCGAAAGAACGTTGATATCCCGTTTCGAGTTCGAGTGAATGGTAGCGACAAGAGCAGATGCAGAATGACTAGTGCCACCAAGTCCTAGGGTAGCATCTTCAGAGATGTGAATGTCTGACTGAGCATTGATCTGGAATAACGATAAGTTTAACACAAGCAAAGGGTAGACCAATAAAGTACCTTATTTCTCACATCACTGAATGTAGTCACGCTTTGCGATTCAATTTGGACTATGACTTCTTCGTCACCATCCTTAACCACAAGCTTAACATCTCCCGCCTCCTGACTCACAAGAGGCTTGTATCCAACTGCCGATTTGGCCTCTACAATCATAGCTACTTCAAACCGACTTGTCGACGAAAGGTAGGTGGTAAGCTGAGATTTGTTTCTGGGTTCCACAACGCCACTCTTTCCAGTTTCCTTGTCTGTGTATTTGATCTTCATGACAAAGCCGTCATTGTTGTCCAATTTGGGTTCGAAAGTATCCTTGACGTCTTTACGGACAGCGGGAATGGAGAGATCGGCGCTTTTAATATGACTGTGCTCCACACTTCCATCTTCTTCGTAGAGAGTCCCTTCGTCTTATAAACAGTGAATAAGCAACAACTTGAAATAAAATTGGAACCCACAGATATACGAAGTCGATAAAATCAGAGGTGCTTGCTGCTCCTTCCATTTCTTCAACAAAAAGCTGTTGAAAGTATCGAGGCTATCAAGAAGGGCCACAAAGCTGTCATCAAGCTTATCGAGCTTTGCATGAGTGGTAAAAAAGTTTTCATCCATCGATACAGACAAGAGCAAAAAATTTTCAGTAAGATATTCGATGGAATTATGGTCTTGGATCTGAATGCGCAAGTCCAGTGCCGCGATTTCTTGTTCCAGACGCGCTTGAACTGTTTCCATTTCGGCCACAATAGACTTTGCCTTGGAGAAAATGTGGATGATTTTGAGGACGCCTTTGTATCGGAGGATTTTTTCTTCTTCTTGAATCAACTGGCAGATGTCAGCCAACGTGTTTTGCAGGGTTTCAACCAATGGCAATAAAGCGGGATTGGCCACCAACATGGATACAGAGAGTCCAATATTGGCAGTGAGAACACCAAGGGATGTTACCGTATCGGAGAGCTCAGCCTCCTTTTCGTAATAAGAGAGGATGGATTCGATAAGGGACAAGACACTCTCGGCACCTGGGACAGCACCAGCAACAGAGGACAAGGTAGAAATTCCGTTCTGGACATAAGGCAATGCGCTCTTGATGATCTCAATAGCCTTGGTCTTGTCAATCTTCTTTGGTCTCAGTTTTTGAAGCCAGCCTGGAATTTAAGGGGTCAATTGGGAAACTTCCAATCACCACTCCTCACCTTTTCCTGGCAGAAAACCACTGGCAATCGCAGGAGTAGCGATATTTGTGGTGTTTGTGGCACCAGAGTTTCGAGAGTCTCCCAGCATGGCCACGGCAACACTTGGATTTTAAATTTTTGGAACAAACTTCGCCCAGTTTTGCCAAATCACAAAAAACAAGAAAGCAACGCATACGCCTTCTTGGTTTTGGGTCCTGAATGGCCAATCGCCTGTATTCAGTATTGACGTCTTGGTACTATTAAACATCGATCATAGCAAGAAGTGATAGATCTGTGTTAATGCGTTGAAGGGAGTAAAGAAAACTGATTCACTTTATTTTCACTTCACATAAACCAAGAATAAAAAAAGCGTGACAATTTTCACAGTTATAAAAGGACAGGTTTGGTAGAAAAATAAACAGAAAAGACTCAAGAGAAGTCAAATTGTCTATTTCTTACCGGCAGCCTTACCGGCAGCCTTACCACCCTTAACAGCCTTGTCAACCTTCTCGACGGCCTTGATGACACCGACAGCAACGGTCTGTCTCATGTCACGGACGGCGAAACGACCGAGTGGTGGGTACTCCTGGTAGGATTCAACACACATTGGCTTGGATGGGATCATCTTGACAATGGCGACGTCTCCAGACTTAACGAACTTTGGAGCATCTTCGAGCTTCTTGTTGGTACGTCTGTCGATCTTCTCCTGGAGCTCAGCGAACTTGCAGGCAATGTGGGCAGTGTGGCAATCCAAAACTGGAGAGTATCCAGCGGCGATCTGACCTGGGTGGTTGAGGACAATGACTTGAGCAATGAAGGATCCAGATTCCTTGGCTGGGTCGTTCTTGGAGTCAGAGGCAACGTTTCCACGACGAATGTCCTTGACGGAGACGTTCTTGACGTTGAAACCAACGTTGTCACCTGGGAGACCTTCACTGAGCTGTTCGTGGTGCATTTCGACGGACTTGACTTCAGTGGTGACTCCGACTGGGGCAAAGGTGACGACCATTCCTGGCTTGATGACACCAGATTCGACACGTCCGACTGGAACTGTTCCGATACCTCCAATCTTGTAGACATCTTGGAGTGGGAGACGGAGTGGCTTGTCAGATGGACGGGTTGGTGGCTCGATAGCGTCGATGGCTTGGAGGAGAGTCTTTCCGGTGGTGGATCCGGCCTTGGTCTCCTTGTTCCATCCCTTGAACCATGGCATGTTCTCGGAAGCTTCAAGCATGTTGTCTCCGTGCCATCCAGAGATTGGAACGAATGGAACAGACTTGGGGTTGTATCCGACCTTCTTGATGAATCCAGAGACTTCCTTAACGATTTCGTTGTAACGGTCTTCGGACCACTTGGTGGTGTCCATCTTGTTGATGGCAACAATGAGCTGCTTGACTCCGAGGGTGAAGGCAAGGAGAGCGTGCTCACGGGTTTGACCGTCCTTGGAGATACCGGCTTCGAACTCACCGGTACCAGAGGCAATGATGAGAATGGCACAATCGGCCTGGGAGGTTCCAGTGATCATGTTCTTGATGAAGTCACGGTGACCTGGGGCATCAATGACGGTGACGTAGTACTTTGGAGTTTCGAACTGGAGGATGAGAGAAAAAAAAAAAAAAGAAAAAAATTAAGCTTCACGAAAAATGCAAAAAAAATAGGAAAGACGTACCTTCCAGAGAGCAATGTCAATGGTGATACCACGTTCACGCTCAGCCTTGAGCTTGTCCATAACCCAGGCGTACTTGAAGGAACCCTTTCCAGATTCGGCAGCTTCCTTCTCGAACTTTTCGATGGTACGCTTGTCGATACCTCCACACTTGTAGATCAAGTGTCCGGTGGTGGTGGACTTTCCAGAGTCGACGTGTCCGATGACAACGACGTTGACGTGCAACTTCTCCTTACCCATTTTAGTTCTAATAGTTGGATGTTATTTTAGAAACGATGAATTATCATGAATGAGCGAGGACGACTGCCGTTAATCCGTGGCGACAGTCACTGCAGGTGTCTCAAACCACAGAGATTGCCTTCGCGTTTGAACAGTTGATGTTATGGTCGAAGACTCACTTTGGTTTTTGGTGAGAAAAAGAAAAAATGAAAAGGGAAAAAAAAAGGCGCCTTTTGACCAAAATCTCGCTGCTTTTTTTTTGCTGTTCTAAAAATAGATTTAATATTCCGGCCGACCAAGCAGAGTTTCTCAACCACCATTTTTACGGGCGGGTTGTTTATTGCCAAAACTGCGCACTAAATAGCTCTAAATCTCTAAATAGTCTAAAAAGTTCTTCTCCAAGAATGTGTTCTATACACATCTTTCTGTCCCTTACACCGCACTTGAATGATTTTGTGACATACTGACCAATGAGCGGTTGTGCCGGAGCAACGCATCATCATACAATTATGCCTTCATTTTCTTCGTAATCGCTTCCACAATTTGCGGGCAGATTCTAAAGAGAAGTTGTATATTTGGAGAATGGGTTTAGGAAGTCAAGCAGCATCGTAAATCTAAAGAAATCCACGCATAAACTGACCAAAAGACCGACAAATACCACTATCGAGATAATAAGAGGTTGGCATATCACATTGCTGTTTCGGTTTAGCGCTCTCAAAGTATAGTTGCTGACGTAGAGTCGTAGACGATGGCTAATAAAAAACTTAAGGCACCCAACAATCAACGGTTATCAGCGATAATCGCAACGCGGTTATGGGTTTAATCCTGTATGGCATTCAATACAAGACGAAAAACTCTTAAGGAAGACTTGAAACCAGACCTTAATAGGACAAACGACAGTGCCTGGAAAGCTGTTGTGACAATGCGGTAAAGGCCACTGGTACACTGATCATTCACATGGAAAGCAGAAAAGAGGGCGGGAACCACATAACGGTTAGATAAGCTACAACACGAAGTCAGCTGCAGCATGCGCATCGCTGGAGTTTTTGGGGGGTGGCGAAGAGAAGACACAGTGTCGAGCTACAGCAGGACTTGAGACAACACTAAAGTACATACAGAATGTTAGATGGCTGGCATTGTTTCAAGATTCGGTGAATTCTGAAGCTATATTGGTTTTTTTTAGATAACAAATACATTCATAAATACTGTTTAAGTCACCGAATCTATGCTTTTCAATCATTCAAGCACTGTCTGTGTTCCAAACTTCACTGAGGGCAGCAACTTGAATGGTAAAAAACTCTCACTCATTTACGACTCGAATTATGTTAGTTACACCATCATCACTATCACATGATAGACTGATACTCTGCTGCTTTCGCACTGAACTTCCCGTGTGTATTATGTATTCTTGAAAATCGTGTTGCGGTTTTTTATGGCTAACGTTCATGCTTGGACAAGGCGCAATGAGTAGTATCAACCTTCACTCAATATAGCACCAAGTCATTGACTTGTAGTTAGACTGTAGGCACTGGCATGAAACGCGCTTTATGTGAAAACAATTTTCTATTGGAAATGAATTTGAACAACCTCAACTTGGGAAAGCTTGAGAGCACTATTGGCGGACTGTTGGGATCCCTTGGAGTCAACAAGCCGCAACAGCAGCAGCAGCAGCCTTACGGACAACAGCCTTACGGACAGCAGCCCTACGGACAGCAGCCACAGCCGTACGGCCAGCAGCAGTACAGCTACGGCCAGGCAGCGCCCATCCAAGGTGGCTACCCGCAGCAGGCGCAGGCGCAGCCGCAGTACCAGCCGCCACCGCCGCCCCAGCAGCCGCAGCTGCCGCCAGGCTGGATCGCGCAGTGGAACCAGCAGTACCAGCGCAACTTCTACGTCGGTGAGCGATCGCACTTGTTTGTTTGGCGGAGCCCTAAATTTAACACTGAAACGCAACCCCTTTTCACGCCACGCCCGCCAGAGACCGCGACCGGAAAGTCGCAGTGGGAAGTGCCCGCCTTTGCGCCGCCGGCCTTTGCGCCTCCGCCAGGGCCACCCCCTCCTGACTCACACCCAAGCACCGGCGCACCACCAGCGCCTGTCCAAGCGGCGCCGATTGCCGCTGCCAGCGAGAACTCTACTGGTACTGATCTGGCCTCTCATTACAATTTGAATGCGGTTCCGGCGGCGGCGCCTATGCTTCAAACCCCTCAGCAGCAACAGCAGCAGCAGTTGTTTACTCCTGCAAACGCTCATGTCCAGCACCACAGCGGTATTCCATTGCAACCGGCTGTTGGAACTGTTGATCCTACTGTTGCCATTGCTCTTGAGTTGTCTCAGGTAAGCCGCCTCTTTTTTTGGTTGGGTCATGGCTTGGTAAGTTGGTTCCACTAACTGTTGTTTCTCAGCATGTCCCCTCCCTCATGAAGGCACCACCTGCGAATGCAAGCAAGGAGGTTTTGGATGGCTGGAGACAGTACCTTCGCGATATCCAGGATGCGCAGTTGAGTTTCCTACAAATATTTCCTGTGTCAAGTTATACTCATGAACTACTTATGTGCTTTTAGAACGGAACATACTCGCGCCATTCGTGATGCCCAAGTATCGCACGATAGAGTTGTTAAGGATGCTCATTACCAGGACCAGCAATACAAGATGAGTGCTGGTTCCAACCTTTTGAGTGGTTTGATGCACGGTAGTGGTGTGAGTTCGTCAACCGTTTCTGGAGCGTTCAACCACCAAACTTCTCTGCAACAGAAACTTGATGTTTGTACTTTTTTTTCGGTTCTTGGTACTTTTTGGCAACTGGTTTTTTTAAAATTTCCTCCCCACTAATAGGATGCTCAAATTGACTACAACCGTGAGGTTGAGCGTGCGCACCAACGCATGAACGACGAAGTTGAGAGGGCCAACAGAAATTACGAGGATTTGTTGAGAAGAATCGATTAATGTCGGCTTTTGCTGTAGAAAACAACCCTTAAAAGTGGAATAAATTCAGTTTAAAAAAAATTCACCGAAAAGGATATCACCATGAACAACTTTGAACAAAGGCTCAACAGCTTTCTTGGCTCTGTTCTCGCTGGGGTGCAACCTCAACAGCAGCAACACGGTTATCCTGGCCAGCAGCAGTACAGCTACGGTCTGCCGGGGAATCAGCAACCTTATCCACACCCGCAACACCACCAGCAGTACCAACAGCAGCAATACCAGTCTTACCCGCAGCAGCAGCAGCAGCAACAGCAATATCCAGTCCAGCAGCCAGCTTCTTATCCGCAGCAAGCGTACCAACCGCAATATCCAGGGCAGCAGGCAGCATGGCAGCAGCAGTCCGCCCAAGTTCAACACGTCCAGCAGCCTCCGATAGCAGCGCCGCCCCCACCGCCGCTTCCTCCGGGGTGGGTCGAGCGATGGAGTGACCAGTTCCACAGTCCCTTCTATGTCGGTGAGTGATGCTTGTATAGTGCAGTGGCAGTGGCAGTGGCAGTGGGTGGAGATGACTAACAATCAGCTTCCGTGCAAACCCAACCAGAAACCGCAACCACAAAGTCGCAGTGGGAGCGGCCGGTGTTTGCCGCGCCGCCGCCCGGCCCGCCGCCCGCGCTGCTGGCGCCGCCGGGCATGCTTCCGTCGCCGTCGTTCTCGGCGTTTCTTCCGCCGGGCGCGCCGCCGGCTCCCCAGGCGCCCCTGGCCGCGGCGCCCTCGGCGGCCCTGCTGGGGCGCCTGGCGTCAGTCCCCCCGCCAACAGCGCCATTCCAGCCCGCGCAGATGCCGCAGTCCGCCGCCAACAAAATCAATCAGCCCAGTATTCCCATTCCCAGTCCCCCAGCTGGTCCTCCGCCCAGTAGACCCTTGCCCGCTGCCCCAGCAGGCGCGTCGTCGGCTGGAAGCAAGGTGCAAGAGGCAAATACTCCAGCAGATGCACCACCTCCATACACTCTTTTTGAAGAAAGCAACATGAAGTGAAGTGCCAAAAAAGAAACCGAGAGAAAGTCGAAAAAAAACAAGCTTTAGAATCTTCCTTTGCATGAAATAAAAATCAGTTTATAAAAGTGTTATTTTTACTGTGGAAAAAAACTTTTTTAAAAAAAAAGTTCCAAATCAGTCAATAACCATCACTGCATACACAAACGCACTTCCCATCACAACCCACACTCCCGTGAATACCCAAAAGAACCAATCGTGGACCTGAGAAAGCGAGTAATCGCGTAACGCCGCAAGACCTCGCATATGGCGCATGTGTCGAACGTCACTGCGTATGTGAACAGGTGGCTTGAAACTTGTGTGGGCTTGTGTCCAAAAATCGGGTTTCCCTGTTTCGATAAAGCTGCGCTTTTTTCTAGGCTGGATGTCGGGTGGAGGGAGGCTATAGATTGCGTCGCCGTCCATTCCGTAATTGTTTCGATGGCGTTCAATAGCCTTTTCCTGTATAGAATGATTGTGGTTAGTTGATGATTTTCCTTCAAGTGTCCAACTCTAACCTGCTTCGAAACGTAGCGAGATATGAGCTCGATTGTTTTAAATTCCGGTGATTGCGTTATATCTTCCTTTTTGGAGGGATCGTGTTCCTGTGGCAAGGCGTTTGCCAACGGCCCACCATATATGAGCGATTCCTGTTTCACACCCTACAATAGTAAGCCGTTAAAAAAAAAAAGAAGAAGATATGGTTAGTGATTATCCCCAAGTTCATTTCTTCTCACACCTTTTGTTCATTTGTCAGACGTCGGCTCTTCTTTTCAGCCATTCGTGATACTCGATCTTCATCCAGAGGAATCGAATCGTAATTGACGTGATATGATTGAGCCGATGCGATAGATGATATGCACGATAATGCTAGAACAAGGAAACTCAAGTGCATTATTATTTAGGAAAGGCTTTTTTGTTTTTTTTTTGGCTGCAAACCAACAATGTAAGAAATAACAATGCAACTATTATCAACCATTAAAACAATGAATTTCAGGAAACAATGATGACAAGAAAGATATCCCAATCACAGGTCAAGTGTATTGCAGAGAAGTGGATAATGAAAAAGAAACGGTACTACAAAAAAACAAAAACAGAAAACAGTCAATGAATTGAGCCCATGGATTCTGCTGCACGTTGAGCAGTAGTAGTTTGAGAATCATTGTCAGTTTGGCGTTGATGCAATTTTGGTGAAGTTTGGCGACGAGGAAGATGTGCCTTTTTGCCCTTACTACTCGAAACAGAAGCCGATGGTTCAGGCGCATCGATTTGAGGAGCTTCCTGATCTTGTTTGAAATTTCGAATAGTCGGTGAAGTAGCGCGTCTGGGAAGTGCCTTGGGGCTACTACCGCCCCCGTTTCCACTTGATAAACCACTCTCAGCAAAACCATCGGCCGCTGTTGACTTTTTCCTACTACTCGTCTTTTGCTGCTGTTTCGCCGTATCGTTTGACTCCTGTGATAATCTCCTCTCAGCTCCTTTGATCAACGATGACGCCGATTTGAAGCCTCCGTTTTTGAAAAATCTCGCGTTGCTGGCACACATGAGTTTCAATGCTTCGTTGCTCTCAAGTTTTGATTTTCCACCACTGGTATTGTTACTACTTGTATTCCCCACAACGTCTTCAGGTACAAGGGATGTCACGTCAGGTATTGGAAACGGAAAGATTGTATCAATTATTGATGATTGGAGTAAAGAGGATTTAGCGGCTGATAATTCGGGACTGGCAAGGGACGAAGGAGCGTTTGAGGTTGATGGTGAATTGCTGGTGTGAGTACTTCCTGAGCCCGACAGTGAGACTCCAGGAGAAACACTTGATGGTGTGGAAAATTCAAGCGTTGAAAACGCATCACAGGTGCTTGAATTCAAGGTTGATTGTTGTGACGGTGCAGCGGCAGATTCGCGTGACAATGTGGAGGGGGATGATTGATTATTCCATGCAAGGGACTCTGTTTCTGGTCTGTGGACAGTGATTGTTGGAACTTGACCCGATGCCGCTGAGAGATTGTTGTGTTGTGTGCGTGTGTGTGTATTCAGTTTTGTTGAAAACCACCAACTTTGAACTTAAAATTAATACTCACTTAATTGCTGTTCTCTCCATCCGGCAGCTTTCATAAAAGCAGCAATCCATTGTAATTTTAAATCTTCTGATGGTGCAATCATAATCCACATGAACTCTTTGCCGTCGTTGGTTTCATTCAATGCCCCTGGAGGTGGCGTCAACCAGAAAGAGTGAGAAAAAAGCCCAAACTCTGCTGGATTGATGATGCAATCATCAAGTTTGATAATAGCTGTTGCATCCTTGTCCTTTGCACACAAGAAAGAATTTCGAAGAAAAAAAAAGACTTAAGTTTGGCGACGGGGAAATAAACAGGGCTTTTAAATACCGTTGGCGATTTCAGCAAATATGCTTTGTTATCTTTTACGATCGTGAATCTCTTTTTCCACTTCATTTCAACTGCTGCCCATGACCATTGGCGAACAATCATGAAGCCAGAATACTGATTCACATCCAAATCTGCTGGAATCGGGTACCGATACTTCAATTTTAGCTGTAAGGGTTCGCCAATTTTTTAGATGCACAACAACACGATTCCAATAACTGACCCCAGCCAGCTTCCTCATAGGACTGTCTTCTTCGTCTTCTACTTTTCCATATAGATCCCATCCTGTTCGATGTAGAACTGGTTGAGAAATGAATATTTCGTTGTCCTCCTTCAATGAACCGCGTCGACTACTGTTTGTACTCGTGCTAGCACCACTCAGCAGCGAGTCACTCGACTTTTCAGCATCTTTATCTTTATCTTTTTTCCAAGCAGGGTGAGCTGCGTTTTGGGCACCACCACTACCACCACCAGGGTGAGTTGGGAGCGGCGGCAGCGGCGACTGATCCAGCCCTGCTTCTTTGCTGGCTGTACTTGTGTGCGCGAGAGTTGTGTTTGACGACTGGGAGTCAAAGACGCCAGAGCCGCGGCGTGTTTTGGTGTTTTCGCGTTGGTTGATTGCTGTGGCGTCGGAATCAGTGTTCATTGTTTGGCGGTTTTTTTTTTAGTCAGTCGGCCCCCCACACACACGGTCACAACGCGGAAATCACCACAACAATCACTTGCATCTGGGGGGGAGAAGCCAGGCTCCATGCAGATGTTTGGCTTTGCGAGTTAAGTTTTAAATGTGAAGAAGCGATTAAAAGGTTTGAAACAAGTAGAAAAGCGGTGTTTATTGAAAAAGAAGATAAAACTTGAGGAACGTTTTTTTTTAATGAGCCTTCATGGAGCTTCCACTGCTTTCTTCATCAGTGGTGTCCTTAACAAAGACCTTGGTGAAGACGGCAAAGAAGATCAAAGAAACAGCACATGGAACAACCATGACCCAGAATTGAGCAGTGGAAGTCAAGGCGTTTCCGTGCTCCTTGGTGAAAACGAAACCGTTCAAAGCCCAGGAGAGACCACCGGCAGCGGATTGGGTACCCTTGTAGAAACCAGCGTAACGGGAGAGGGTTTCAGAGTCGTTGGAGATGGCACCAATCAGGTAGTTGGTGAAGACTTGGAAGAAGGCATCGTAGAGACCGTAGCAGATGTACAAGATGAATGGTCCAAAGAAGCGGCCAAATTCATCACCGGCGTCAATAGCGACAAAGTCCTTGGCGGAAGCAACGTATTCAAAGGCAGCACCTCCACCAAAGAAGACAACAGTGGTACCCGCCATCAAGTAAACACCGGTCCAGGCACGAGTGGTACGTGGGTACTTTGTGTTGTCCAAGAACATGTTTCCGAGAACCCAGGCACCAGCAGCTTGAGCCAACCAGTAGAAGATGGCCTTGAGACCGTTGGTACGACCAGAGAAGTAACCACCGAATGGACCGAATTGGTAAGTGTAGAACCAGTTGGAAGCCATGCATGGAATCAAGATGGTCAACATGGCTGGGTTTCCGAAAAGCTTGAGGATTTCAACAAATTCACGAAGGACGTTGGTTGGTGGGGTTTCAACTTGAGTTTGGTCTTCACGAATGATGGTACCTGGTGGTTGAATGAGCATGGCAACAACGGATCCACAAGCCATGAGGACGATGAAGACCAAGTACATGGCGTCGTTCATGGCGTATCCCTTTGGACCAGCACCCCAGGAGAGAATGGTTCCAATAGTGTTACCGAGAACGGCACCCAAGTTGAAGATGACCCAGAAAGTGGCAAAGAAGGTTCCCTTTTGGGATTCAGTTGGGTAGGTCAAACAAATTTGACCCTGGGCGGCCCAGAGCATACCAGCACAGAGACCGATGTAGGCACCGGAAAAGATGGAGAAGGTGTTTGCACCATCAGTGATGGGATCCTTGCCGTCTGGACCTTGAACTTTAAAGATGTTGTATTGGGCAGCGGCATAAATGGCGTCTAGAAATCCAAGGTCAAAAAAAACTTATCCAAAATGGGACTCCAAAATGGGGCTGAAACTTACATCCGGTACCACCAATGGCTGCAAGGATTCTTGGACCCAAAATATTGTTGAGACCACCGGCAAGGAGACCCATGATGGCAAAACAGAAGTACAAGGCGGCATTCTGCTTATCCTTGACGTTTTGAGCATCTGGACCGGCCGTTGGAAGGGAGTTCAATGCATTGAACATTCCCGGGCACAGGAAGCACACGAAAGAAATGACATAGACTTGCGTACGGGCTTGGTTGAGAGTATCGAAGAAGCCCATTTGTTTTTTGCTATTGAGTGTTTTCAAGGGGTTTTTTTGGAAGGTTTTCTTTCGCTGGGTGCAGGGTTTATATTGACATTTGAGTCTGTTCTTTTTATAGAATGTTCGTTCTGGAAGGAGCAGCCCCCGATTGTTTGGATTCTTCCAGAACGTGTTTTGGTGCCCCCCTTCACATCTATTTTTAGAGCAGAGGAGAATTCGCCAGCAAACAAGAAAGCATTTTTGATTTAAAAGAGTTGTTGGGGGGCATCTGTGGCATGCAATAGACGAATTGGCTCGAATTAGCTGTTAATCGCGTGTTAACTTTCTTTCACTTTCTTTATTTGCTTCTCCCTTTTTTCTTTTTTCAAAGACAACTTGACTTTGATGGATTTGACGAACAACGTGGCGTCGCTGCTCGACCGACACCTGGTCTTTCCGCTCCTTGACTTTCTAATGCAGAAGGAGGTAACTGGCCTCGCTTGTCCGGGAGGGGCGATTTGCTGACTCGGGACCTAGGTGTACCCTGAGCCCGATTTGCTCAAGGCAAAGTACGAACTCTTGAAGGCCACAAACATGATTGATGCCGCAAACTCAATCTACCAGCAAATTCACTCGACCGAAGAAAACTCTCCTGGTATTGTCTCGCTCTTATTCTGAGCCAAACAATTGCTTAAAAACACTTACACCACAGTCGAGGCAAAGCGTGCGAAGGTTCTCGAGAACTACGAAGCTCTTCAGTCTTCCTCCGAAACCGTATTGGCTATTTTGCAGGACCCCTCTGTTCTTGCCCTGTTGAAGCAGGACAAATCTGCCGTTGTGTCGTACTTGGAAACTAAATTCAACTTTACAAACGACATGCTGGAAACTCTTTACGACTTTGCTCAATGTCAATACCAAATCGGAAGCTACCAGGGCGCCGCTGATTTGCTGTCGGATTACAGAGTTTTGGTATGGACTGTTGCAATTGATTTCACTTCACGGATCTTCACAAACTCAACGGGGTGTTGGACGCTTTAAATACCGATTTCACTCCTTAATCTTCTGTTTCATACTCTCCTGGACACTCTCCGCTGACAAACTTTTTTTTAGTCTACCAACTCGGAAAAAAGCACCATGGCCTTGTGGGGAAAGCTCTCTTGTGAAATCCTCCTTCAAAAGTGGGACAATGCTTTGGAAGACCTCTTGAAACTAAAGGAAATCATTGATAACGCTGCTTCAATCACATCCCAAACTGCCAACAACACCCAACAGCTCATCCAAAGAAGCTATTTCGTCGCCTGGTCCCTTTTCGTCTTCTTCAACCACCCCAAGGGCCGTGACATTCTGATTGATACATTTATGCAACCCGCCTACATCAGCACAATCCAAACCACCTGTCCTTGGGCTTTGAGATACCTCACGGCAAGCATTGTTACCACCAAGAACCGCAGAAAAGCAAGTCTTCTCAAAGAGTTGGTGAAGCTTGTCGCCAGTGAACGTGAATTGAAGTTGAACCGAGCCAGCAGCAGCACCAAAGAAACCGAAGACCCATTGACTGGATTCATTTACACCCTCTACAGCGAGTACAACTTTTCAGAAGCGCACAAGAGCCTTGCTCAATGCGAACCTGTTTTGGACCACGACTTTTTCTTGGAATCAATCAAGAAGGAGTTTTTGGAGACGGCCAGAACTATGGTCTTTGAAAGCTATGTTAAGGTGTATCGGGAGATTGATATTGGAGTTTTGAGTGCAACTCTTGGGTTGAGTCGTGATGAAGGTGAAAAGTGGGTTGTTGACCTGGTCAGAGGGGTTAGAATGGATGCCAAGATTGATTCTGAAAGCGTGAGTTATTTTTTTGATATCCTTTTTTTCCCCTGTATCCTTTTCACTCACAAAGAGCTCCATCTTGTCCATCCAGAATACTGTCATTATGGGCGCACAGTACACTTCAGTGTTTCAAAACGTTATTGAACGTACGCGAAACCTGACTTTCCGTACAAACTTGCTTGCATCCAACATTGAAAAGCGCGAGGTGGAGCTTGCCAACCGTCGTGCTGGGGCGGCACCTGGAGAGGCCAAGAAGGAGGCCAAAAAAGGAACTCTGCGTAAATAAATCCTAGGGTCGATTTCTGTGCCCTCGCTGTTTTCACAGCACTGTTTTGTCATTACCATTGCGACTCGTATTGAAAATATATATCTGTTGTGAGCAATATCTTTAAAAACTTCAAATTTCTTCCTTTAATTTTTTTTTAAAGTTTTGATTTATCAGTAACTCGGGCAAGAATGCTTTCCACCTTTTCCACCAGTCCAATCTTGGGTGTTCTGTTTCCTTCACTCAAGGATGGTACTTTAGGCAAGTACTTGCTCTCATGTCCAATCATTTCATTGGCGTAGGTCCCCCAGTTTCGAACAATCCTGATTGTTGCCATAAGTCTCTGTACACAAAACAAAACAGAATATATTCATTAAAAAAAAAGAAGTGGACAACTCACATATCCAGAGCTTCAGCACGTGATTTTGAGATGTTCAAAACCCTTTGAACATCGCGATCCGTTGGAAGACCGCTCAAAGTTCTGTGTGGGTAATCAAAGTAGGTAAGAGAATTCGCCAAGGACAATCGAGGCTGAATTTTGGCTAATGGTGGCGGGAAAGTTAATCGTTTCTCAAAGTACTGACTTTCCAGCGCCAAAGGACTCAGCGCTGGAGACGTAAGCGCTTCATCCCAAGATGGAGACCATGATGGTGGCGTCTGAGCCTTGTTGATGAGAACACTAGTTACACCTTCACGAAAATCTTTTCCTTGCTGAAATGGAGAAGTGAATAATCAAAATATTTTAAAAAGACTTTTGGATACGTACCAAGACGTCTTGAACCATACGGTACTCCATTCTAAAGCAAGACTCGAAGTCTTCTTGTCTACCTCGTCTGAGCTGCGCGAGAGTCACAATCAAACTTGTTGGGCTCATTTGTTTCAAAGTATTAAGAGTGTCAGACGCCCACGCCGATTGCTAGAAGTTTGATACCGATATCAATACATTTATATACAAGGCATAGAAAGCTCAAAGTCTTTTGAAGGGAGGAAAACTTTACCTCAGCCTCAAGAGCTTCAACAATTTCACCCAAAGAGTCTCTAGAAAAGCATCGATTGATGGCAGCAGCAACATCCCCACCCAAAGACCACTTGTTCCAATCATCCGCAACAGGAGGCTCAGCAACGTATTCCTCAATAGCCGCATTTACAGTCTCCAACTCCTCAGTCTCCAACCCAGCCAACCTCTCCAAAAGCGCAGGCAACCTTTCGGAAGGAACAAAGTGGGTCGCAATTCCGGCCATAAAGACTTCCATTCCAACGAGCCGATGTCCCGTCAATCCCAAGTAGGTTCCCAACTCGCCGTCCAAACGGGGCAAGAAAAAGCTTCCACCCACGTCAGGGAACAATCCGATTGCAGTTTCTGGCATGGAGAGGATCGTGTTTTCGGTGGCAATGCGGAATGGGGCGTGGACAGAGAGACCCACGCCTCCACCCATGGTGATTCCGTTCATGAGAGCGATAATAGGCTTTTTGTGGGTTCCAATGTGGTGGTTCAGTTGGTATTCGTTTTGCATGAATCCGACTGCTTCTGCGACGTCATCTGGGTTTCCAGAATTACCCTTGAGGAGAGCTTACGTGGGGGGGAAGCAAGAGAAAACCAAGGGTGAAAAAAAAAAAAAAAACGGCACGGAGAAGATCAGGTCCAGAAAAGAATATAGAAAAAGGATTAGTCGGGTTTTGTATGTCTTTTCCGTATTTTTGTTTTGTTTGGGTTACCTTTAATGTCTCCACCAGCACAAAAAGCGCGAGAGTTTTCGCCACTAGTCAAGAGAATAGATTTGGTCACTGGCGAATCTTCAAAGACCTGTTATTTTGCCATGCAGAAAAGATAATTTTTAACTGTGGATTGATTTTTATGAGTTGAGTGAGTTTACCTGTAGCTTTGATGCCATGATGTTGACCATGTTCCGGTTCAACGAATTCAATTTGGCGGGACGGTTGAGGATCAAAGTCTGCATATTCTGCAGTCTGCGGACGAGGACTTCGCTGGCTGCAGACATCTCTTGCTTCTTTTTTTTTTCTTCTTTTTCGATCTGTACAAATTAAAATACTTATAATAAAGAGAAGATTCGGAAAACCTCGGATCTACTCAATGCTTGCACACCAACTTTTCATTAAAGCTTTCTGGCACTTACTTTTATATTTCAATCTTCAACCCTCGGAAACCGAATACCTTTTTTTTTTTGTTTCCTTCACAACAACAACCCTTCCCGAAACTCTTGATTCGACACGCGATTCCACGGCCAATCCGGCCGCGTTGAAAATTCGATTCCATAGTTTTCCTCCAAATAATCAACAATCGCCGCCGACGACGGCAAAGAATTAAACAACTTCTTCTCCATCCTCGTCATACTCTTTTCCGTCATCATCATCAAGTGATGATGCATGACAAAGTAATTTGTTCCATAACCAAGTGCAAAGCGCGTGTATGCTTCGACAGCGTGGATCGGTGTTGTTTTGAAGCCTGCAAAGAGGGCTGGGTTTTCTAGTAGCCCGCGTGCAGCCATTACACCGTCTACACCGGTTTCGCGGACAATTTCGTTGGCGTCTTGGAGAGAGAATATGTCGCCGTTGGCGAATATAGGGACGGAAGCTTGTTCTTTGATTGTTTTGATGGCTTCAATGTTTACGGGTTCTGAGCTTCGTTGTTTCCGTGTTCGGCCGTGGACGGTGATGTAGTCAACTGTGTTGAATATGTTTTTGGTTGTTTAAAAAAAAAAAAAAAAAAAAAAAAAAAAAAAGAAGAAGGAAGGAAAAAGACAAAGCGACGAAAGAAAGCGAAGCAACAACACAAGAATAAACATAAAACTAAAAATCACCTCCAGCTGCTTCCGCCTTCTTTACATAATCCACAGTCTTTCTTATGTCATCGTGAACTCGAATCTTGATTGAAAAAGTCGGCGGCGTAACACCATCCGCCAACGTGACACCAGTCTCTCTAATCTTTCTTTGCGCCTCTTTAACCATCCCAGCCACAAGATCCGGCTGCTCCATCAACGCACACCCAATCCCTTCCCCAATCGCCCACTTTTGTGGACATCCGCAGTTGAGGTTGATTCCCGAGCAATACGGAGCAACGAGGCCAATCGCGTCAGTTAGATCTTGAGCGTTGCTGGCGGCAAATTGGACAACTACTGGGTTATCGGCGGTGTTGGTTCTGAACTCGGTGGTTCGGGCAATGTCAGAGTATTTGAACACGTCTGATAGAATCATTGGTGTGTAGGAGACGTCAGTGTCGTATCTGGTTATCGTTGTTGTTGTTTTTGTTGTTGTTGTATGGGTTGGTTTGAAACTTGCAACTACTTTGACTCCCTCAACACTTACAATCTACAGGTTTCTCGGAATGCTACTTTCGAGTATCGTACCATTGGTCCGCCTATTCGAAGGTATGAGCCAGTCTCCTTTCTTTCGGCCAACTTGTCGAGGACTGATGTGTAGTGAGGTTGCATTATGTAATGTTTTTTTTTTTATTTATTAATATATTTTAAAAAAAATAAGAAAAGATGTTGAATTTGAATCGATATGTATTTATCTCCTGGAAAAAAGTTTTTCATAATATGGAAGTCCGAATCTATTGATGCAACGTGTTCTTTTTATAGTCTTGCAAAGTCACCAAAAAAAAAACAAAAAAAGAAACTCAAAAATAGAAACAAATGTCCTTTGCTCGCGCATTTGGAGGCTATACACGTTTCGTCAAAAAGTATCCGTTGGGATCACAATGTCTAGTAGCCGGACTGTTGTGGACAGCTGGTGATATCTTGAGTCAAAAGATATCGCATTCGCAGGCCAAGATTGAATCCAACAACAATAACAGCAACAGCAGCTTAATGTCACCGAAAGAGAAACCAAAAGACTCTTGCATTGATTGGAAACGGGTGTTGACAATGTCGACTTATGGATTCTTTATTGCGGGACCATTGTATACTGTTTGGTACAAGACTCTTGACAAGGTGGTGGAACCGTTGTTGACGAAGTGGATTCTTCGGAGGTCTGGGAAAGCTGTTTTGGATGTATCGAAACGACAAATGGTGTGGAATGTTGCATTAACGAAAGGTTTGTTGTTTTGTACCTGTCGTTGAACTTACCTCTTCCAACACAAAACAATACAAACCCCCCCCCCCCAAGTTGCGGCGGATAACTTTATATTTGAACCACCGTATTTGTCTCTCTTTTTCTTGTCGACGCATACAATGTCTGGCACTTCCTTGAAGGATGCATGGCTTCATCTAAAAGCCGATTTTGGAGTGACCTATGTCACCGATATATTGATCTGGACTCCGATTCAGCTCATCAATTTTCGGTTTATTCCAGTGCATTTCCAGCCTCAGTTTGTCAATGCATTTAATATTGGATGGAATGGTGTGTATATTATTTCTTTGACGTTCAAGTTGGACACATACTCATTCTCTTTTTGTTGATACAGCTTTCTTGTCTTATATGAAACATGAAGGAAGCCATTATCACGCCACAGCGGAACCGCTGGCAAAGCAGTAAAAATTAATGTGAATATTGAAGGGGGATAAAATAACAATAAATCAAAAAAATAAAAAGAATAAAAAACAAAAAACAAAATCGCAGCATGCTGTCGGGAACAACGTTTGCCTGTCCCGTCTGCTTCAGCGACTACTCGCGGTCCGACGATGTGCTTCCCGTCAAGTTTGACTGCCAGCACGCCATGTGCCGCACGTGTCTGGACAGCATGCTCGAGTGAGTCGTCTGCCTGTCCCTCGCCCGCACTCACACAGCGAAACAAACAAACAAACACCCCAAACAGACTGACGCCCAACGGCGCGCTGTGCCCCGTGTGCCGCCACCGCATCCTGGCGTCGCTGCGGCGCAACGCCGGCCACCTCGTCGACGAAGCGCTGCTGGCGGCGGCGGAGCGGGCGGCGGCGGCTCAAGGCGCGGCGCGGACTGTGTCTCGGAGTGTGTCTCGGGGCAAAGCCAACAACGACAACAACAACAACTCAAACAACTCAACCTCGTCGACGCCGTCGCCAAAGTCGCAGGCAGTCTTCAATCTGTCCGCAATCTCAAACTCTCTGCCGCACAAAAAGAACAGCAAAAAGAATCTGCGCCAGAGCAGCCGCATTCGCCTCTCCCAGTCGCATTCGAAGCAGCAAAGTCAGCAGCAAAGTCACTTGCTCCAACAAAATCAACAACTCCGCAAATCTTCGAGAATCCTTCGTCGCTCACTCTCCCAATCACACTCACACTCACATTCAGACTCACACCCACACTCACACTCACATTCACATTCCCATTCACATTCACATTCACTCTCACACTCAAGCTCGAGCTCACAATCCTCCACTTCCGACGATGATTCCATCATGGTTGTTTGCGATCTGTCAGACAATGGCGAGGATGTCTCTACCGATAGTGTCACTGATAACAATGAAGATGAAGATGAAGTTGATGAAGGCAACAATGTCGATAGCCAAAAAGTCGTGAAAGCAAAGAAGGAAAAGGTTCAACAAGTCGTGGAACCACGCATCACTCGCTCAAAGGCTCGTGCGTCAATCAGAGTAACGCGGTCAATGGGTCCCGTATAAATGCTCTTGTCTCCCTCTCTCACTCTTAATCGAGACTCTCTCATCATCTATTCTTTTTATTTATACACAATATTTTCATTCATTTTTTTTTAAATTTTATATATACTCTCTCTCTCTCTCCCTCCCGTTATATGGCTTTTTTTTATCAGAGTCATGTATGTTTTGCGTAATTTCTCTTCTCCTCTTGTATTTTTCGTCGTCCAAACTCCGACCCCAAACTGCTTAAAGAATATTAAAGAATGTCACGGCAGTATACTGTAGAACAAGTTATGACGCCAATACGGTCGGTCTTATTGATAAAAGAATTTGTCATGGTGGGTACTGGCGACAAAAGGGACATCATGATGGCTCATGATGGTGAAACGAAGTTTATACTTCGAATCTTATTAGGGGACGTTGAAAAAAATCGTTTGGCGGGATTAGACTCAGTGGCGGGATTCTCTCCCTCATCAACGAAATATCACAGTTTCCCAAAATGACAAACGACTCAGCACCTGAAGTCACAGAGCCCAACAGGCAACCAACTATTGCCGTCTTTGATGCCAGCGAGATGGACGAAACCCACACAATCAATCCGACCTATCTTGTTGGCCGTTTGAAAGTAGCACTCAATGGACGAGCAGAGTGTGTCAAAGGATTACATGAAGATTCAGAATACGATCTAGTTGTCTGGTGTGTGGGCAACACAGACGACAAGGTTCCAGGCGAAAATATTGCTGTTATTGCCTTGATGGGGAATGGTTTTAAACCCAACGCCGAATGGGACCAGCGCCTTGTTGTTGACTGCACCAACAAGTCCGCTTTGCTTCCGGAAACAGCGGCGTCATACATAGTCGAAATGCTCCAACTCCGACTCGTCAATGACACAAAAAGGTTTCGAATTTTCCAGAAGTTCATCCGTGACAACACATTGTGAGTGAAGACACTGCAAAATTGATCTTAACATTCAAAACACGAGGGCTTTACATAATCCAAACCTGACTGGTCCGATTCCGTTCTCGATTCGGAAACTGACGAATTTGACTTATCTGTAATATTCGTTTAAGCATGTTACATCTTGTTTACCCCTCGTTGATTCTTCAGGGCCTTGTTGAACATTACCCTCACTGGCGCGATTCCAAAATCAATTGGAGAACTGATAAGTTTGAAAACTCTGTAAGTTTTAGTTTTAAGCACGACCGATTTCCATCTTGCTCACTCGTGTTGATACTTTAGGAACTTGTCTAACAACCAACTGTCTGGAAAAATTCCAGTTGCGATTGGAGAACTGATAAGTTTGAAAACTCTGTAAGATTTGATTGTAAGCATGAACGATTTCCATTATGTTTAACCTCGTTAATACTCTAGGAATTTGTCTAACAACACCCTCGCTGGCGCTATTCCAGAATCTATTATTAAACTGAAAAATTTGAAAAATTGGTACGTTTTAGTTTTAAGCACAACCGATTTCCATCTTGTTCACCCCTCGTTGATACTTTAGGAACTTGTCTTACAACCGACTGTCTGGGAATATTCCAGTTGCGATTGGAGAACTGGCAAAATTGGAAACTCTGTAAGATTTGATTTTAAGCATGAACGATTTCCATCATGTTCACCCTCGTTAATACTGCAGGTTGTTTTCTAAGAACACCCTGACTGGCGCGATTCCACACTCCATTTGGGGTCTAGAAAATCTGATAGAACTGTAAGATGTCGTTTAAAGTACGGCCGATTTCCATTTTCCTTAGCCCTCGTTAATACTGAAGGTCGTTGTCTAAGAACCCACTCACTGGCGAGATTCCAGATTCTATTAGTAAACTGAAAAATTTGAAATTTTTGTAAGATTTTGTTTTAAGCATGACCGATTTAATTGTTGTTGACCCCTCGTTGATACTTTAGGAACTTGTCTTACAACCGACTGTCTGGGAATATTCCAGTTGAGATTGGAGAACTGGAAAAATTGGAAATTCTGTAAGATTTGATTTTAAGCATGAACGATTTCCATCTTGTTCACCCTCGTTAATACTGTAGGTCGTTTTCTAACAACACCCTCGTTGGCGAGATTCCAGATTCTATTATTAAACTGAAATATTTGAAAGATTTGTAAGATTGGTTTTAAGCATGGCCGATTTAATTATTGTTGACCCCTCGTTGATACTTTAGGAACTTGTCTTACAACCGACTGTCTGAGAATATTCCAGTTGAGATTGGAGAACTGGAAAAATTGGAAATTCTGTAAGATTTGATTTTAAGCATGAACGATTTCCATCATGTTCACCCTCGTTAATACTGTAGGTCGTTTTCTAACAACACCCTCGTTGGCGAGATTCCAGATTCTATTAGTAAACTGAAAAATTTGAAAGATTTGTAAGATTTTGTTTTAAGCATGACCGATTTAATTGTTGTTGACCCCTCGTTGATACTTTAGGAACTTGTCTTACAACCGACTGTCTGGGAATATTCCAGTTGAGATTGGAGAACTGGAAAAATTGGAAATTCTGTAAGATTTGATTTTAAGCATGAACGATTTCCATCTTGTTCACCCTCGTTAATACTGTAGGTCGTTTTCTAACAACACCCTCGTTGGCGAGATTCCAGATTCTATTATTAAACTGAAATATTTGAAAGATTTGTAAGATTGGTTTTAAGCATGGCCGATTTAATTATTGTTGACCCCTCGTTGATACTTTAGGAACTTGTCTTACAACCGACTGTCTGAGAATATTCCAGTTGAGATTGGAGAACTGGAAAAATTGGAAATTCTGTAAGATTTGATTTTAAGCATGAACGATTTCCATCATGTTCACCCTCGTTAATACTGTAGGTCGTTTTCTAACAACACCCTCGTTGGCGAGATTCCAGATTCTATTATTAAACTGAAATATTTGAAAGATTTGTAAGATTGGTTTTAAGCATGGCCGATTTAATTATTGTTGACCCCTCGTTGATACTTTAGGAACTTGTCTTACAACCGACTGTCTGGGAATATTCCAGTTGCGATTGGAGAACTGGCAAAATTGGAAACTCTGTAAGATTTGATTTTAAGCATGAACGATTTCCATCTCACGCTCTGTTACTATAGTTACTTGTCGAGCAAACCGTCTGGAGGCCAAAATTCCAGAATCCATTAAAGAATTGTGTACAAAGTAAGTCTTTTAATGCGTTAGGATAAAACTTCTTCTGATTGTATTGCAGGAATTCCATGATAACTGATATCGAGAATTTGATTGAAGAATGACGTACCATGTTATGGCTCAAAGATTTCCTATCTTTCTTGACAACTTTAGGGAGTTCAAATAAAGGAAAACATGTTATTTTATGCACATTGTTCAATAAACACAGAATTACCCCAATATTTCGTTTTTTCAATAGGCCTCCATGTCCAAAATGAGTAGTAGACCAATCACAAAGTATTGTTAATCCGTGGTACACTTTACTTCTATGTTCGTATTCTGCCTCTCTCTTTCTTAAAGTTCGTTTCTGTTTATGTTTCTCTTCTGTCGAATTGTGAATTGGAATCGCCTCCAAAAAGTCTGTCGCAAATGGTGATTCCTCTTCCCTTCACTTCCATCTCATATCTGCTTCGATCCATTAACCAAAAACAAATGCAGACAACCAATTCAAAAACGCCATTCCTGAAGCTGCGCGAGATCATAAGCCACGTGACAGATCCCGACAAGTCCGGAATCAAAGGGCGCGAAGAACCCCTCAAGTTGATCATTTTAGCCCTTCTACACGGCTCAAATATTCTATTGTTTGGGCCTCCGGGAACAGGAAAAAGCATGATCTGCCACACGATCCAAAAGACGACCAAGTTGGAGTTTTTCGAAAACACCCTGCACTCCTCAAGCTCGCTGGAGGATGTCGTGGGTTCTGTCGACATTGATCAACTTCAAAAAGGAGTGTTCAAACGAAAACTAGATGGCATGCTTCCTGACGTGGAGTTTGGATTTCTTGACGAAATCTTCAAAGCCAGCAAAGGAGTTCTTTCGGCACTCCTCACTATCCTAAACGAAAGAACTTATAAAAATGGAACCGAGATTGTTGATTTACCACTAAGAACTGTTGTGGCGGCAAGTAATGAGATTCCACTTGAATCTGATCAAGGCGCGTTGATGGACAGATTCAACTTGCGTGTTTTTGTCGACACCTTGCCAAAGGAACAACGCCAACAACTGTTTGACCTTAAGTATGAATCAAAGACAATCGTACTCCCCCAACGAAATGCCTCGTCTGCGGTGGAACAGTCAAAGAGGGATTTGGACAAAGTCCTGATGCATGCCCAAAAGTCCCTGGCCCAGAAAATGGTTAAAAAAACTGATGTCACACCAGAAAACATAATGAAAGCAATCAATGATCTTGCGGCTAAACTGGACGCGGCTGCCACCAACTTGGCATCCACACAACAGACTCAAACCAATGGTAAAAATCCAAAAGGGTTTCGCACTACTATTAACGCTGAAATTAGAATCCAGGCTGACAATTGAAGAATTTGAAAAGCTGAAGAAGGCGGCTTTGACAAAAAAGGTTAAAATCCCCCAGAACATTCAAAGCTTCATTATAGGCGATCTCACCGCCTTCATTGCCCAAGGATTCTCAAAACAAACTCCACCACTATCAGAGTTTTTAGATGAATTTGCAAGTTATGCCGTGGAAGGAGGCACAGGGTTGAGTGATCGTGGAATTGTTCTCTTGTCTCAACTGTTGAAGGTTGTCGCATATACAAGATCTGACGTGGAGTCGACCAAAGAAGGTTCAGTCTCAGTTCACGAAAGCGACGTGTTTCTAGTATCGTACATGTTTTGGAAAACAAAAATCCAATGGGAACGTTTGGAGACCAGAGTGGTGGAATTTATTGGCGACAGTTTTTTGGATGATTGCAAAAACGGAAATGCAGAGAAGTGCACGACGTTTTTAAGGGTTGTGAAAGAGCATGTATGGTTGCCAACTAGGTTCAAGGATGTTTTTCGTTCAGTCACGTTAAAATCTGGCGAAAGTGAGCACCCAGTCATTTTTGTACCATCAGACACGCGTGACGAAATCTATATACTCAACTACAATTCCAAAGAAAACAAATATGTTGCTTATGGTTTGGCAGAAAGCTCAGGCGAGAAACAATTTAATACCACAGTCGCTAAGGTTGACGCTTCGTTTTCTCTCCGAGGAAAAAATCTGTTCAAATGGCGCATGGAAAAGGAAACCAAAGTAGATGGCCAAAACCAGTCCTACACCCTACTTCAGTTCTATAATGTTGGATCGGAGGTGGAAAAAGCGGCTAATTTGTTTGCTGTCAGCGATCAACCACTGACCACGTTCCTTGAGAATAAGAATTGTTATGAAGTTGTAGCGTCGCAATAATAGAGTTCTTTGAATAAACGGTATTTTTTCTTGAATTGTCATTCTTTCGTTCATTTTTCAAATAATAAATAATATCAAAAAAAAAAAAAACAATTTCAATCATCCTCACCCTCCTCACCCTCCTCACCCTCCTCACCCTCCTCATCCTCATCATCCTCATCCGCGTCGCCATACTCATCAGAATCTTCTTCATCAGGGTTTCCCCAACGCAAATCTAACAAAGAAAAGTGCGAAACGGGGGACACATCCGAAACACGCGTACAAGAAACATTTAAAAAGCGCAGATTGTATAGACCAGCCAAACAGGAAATGTTTTTGATGCCCGTTCCTTGTGCGTTGAGTTTCATGAGGGAGAAAGCGCTGGCAAGAGGGTCAAGCAATTGAACTTTCGTGCAAAATGCAATTTCCAATGTTTGGAGATGTGATAGCTGGGCTATAGGTGCGAGAGACGTAACAGATGTCTCAGAAACATTCAAGTGTTGAAGGAGGCTGAACTGGGAGCAAATAACGACCAAATTGCTGTCATTGAGGGCCTTGACGGAATGCAAGCGCAAAGTCACAAGAGATTCGGCCGAGTTTTGTGAAAGTGGGGTGAGGTCTGTAATGTTCGTGGAGCAGGCGGAAAAGGACACGAGGTGTGAATGGAGGGGGGCAATAACCGAAAAGGGTGACGAGTCGAGAGTCACGTCTTTGAGATGGACGAGATGCTGGATGTGTGTCAGATCGTTGGCAGAAGAATACGTGACTTTCAAAGTAACTAGATTTGCCATTTCTGCAATAGGAGCTAGAGACGAAAAGAGACGACAGCGGATGGTTAGGGTCTGGAGCTGCGGGAGCGACTGCAGAACGGCAAAGTCTGGACCGCACGCGTTGTACATTCCCTCCTGGAGGACCAGGTGGGACACGGTGTGGGGCAGCAAGGACAGAAACGCCAGCGGGCCTAGGGCGGCGGGCGACGAGTACTCGAACGACGCCAGGGCCGTAAACCTAGTTGGTAGCAGAATCAGGTGGTTGGTTAACTCGGTCTAGTCTCTGAGTGCCCAGTGCCCAGTATCCAGTGCCCGGAGCTCAAGCCCGCGCAGCCAACAGACTCACTAACATTCCCAGCGCGCGCACTGCATTCTCAGCGCCGAGAGCCTCGAGAGCCTCGGCAGACTGCAGCGATGGCGTCATGCGCACGTGGCGCACCCAAGGGGCGCACGCGCCCAGGGCGGAGCGCACGAGCGCCAGCGTTGTGTGCTGCGGAACCGCAACGCGCACGTGCGCAAGCGCAAACCGCCGCACGAACGACGCCGCAAGAACGCGCGACGCTGAGACAAGAACGAGAAACTGCCGGCCGCCGAGAACCTCGTAAAGCTGCGTGTGCACGGCCAGAATCACTTTTTCCATATTTTATTGATGTTTTCAATTGTGACAATTCTCCTCTTTGTGAAAAAAACACAGGTCTAACGAGCGACTACGATACTGTGATGAATGATGGCTCCAAAGAGCAACAACAAGTACAAGCACATCCAGTACGACAAGTACAACTTCGACCAGCACGTCAACTTCAACAAGCACGTCGACGTCAACAAGTACCTCCACATCGACTTCCACTTCGACTAGCACAACTTCGTCTACCAGTACCAGTACATCCACGTCCACAACAACGATACAGTTCAAGAGCATGATACGAGCGATACAGCCCAACCTGATACAGTAAACATTAGGAAGAGGAGATTATTGAAAAGACATTTTAACTCTTTTATATTCATTTAGGCGCTCAGAAATATCTTGTATCAGCTGCCAGAGTGCGATGTTTAGATAGAGCTTATTAAGTACAATCCATTTCTGTTGTGTTATTTTAAAGCCAGAACGCTATTAGCATCTTACTGTTTCCTCCGCCCAGTTCGTACATATGCGAAATTGAAACAAGTCTATCAGCGCGCTCTTTACCTTATCATCTCTTAGTAGGAGTTGGTAATGAAGATGAAGAGAAATATGGCTATTTGTGGGAAGGCAGCGGGCACAGGAGCGAAGTAGTTGATCAGGTTCGTCTGGTTTCTCTTCATTATTTATTATTTTAAGAGAAAAAAGAGGGCCGGGTTCCAGACTATTATACTAATTTTAAATTTTCTGACAATTCTATTGGATTCTCTTTTTGCAAAAAGGACGCATCAACTCAGATCGCAAACAACATGGCCGAGAGCTCAAAAAAGAGGAAGCCAGAGGACGAACCTGCGTGCGAAAAGGTAATGCCACATGTAAAAAATCGATCAAACACCGGAGCAGAAGCTGTGAGGGACGGCGGCTTTGAGCAACAACGATCCACTCCAAGACGTTTTCCTTGACACCAGAATATTAAAAAATACAAAAAATAGGCGGCGCGTGAAGCGTTGAATGAGCGGATTCTTGAGTCGCTCCGCATCAAAAAAGGAGAAACGGTGTATTCATTTCCAGAACCTGCCGTTAAGAAACTTGTCAATCAATTCAACCTTTTCACATTGGACAATATAACTGAGTCTGTAAGCTAATATTGATGAACAGTTTGGCACGTTTTGACTAAAATGTCTTTAAAGGAGATGCGCAAGTGGAAAGACAATTCTGATGTTAAGGTACACATTGAATTAATTTTCTCTTATTAACTATTTCTTTGTTCGATAAAAACCAAATTAGAAAGAAAGAAAGAGAAAAGAAAATCGTCCAACTCTTACAGGCACCAGTATTGAAGAAATTTTGAACAAGAAGCTTGATTCCAACATTATCATGGACATCCATCAGCTTGACGTTGGAGCTGGAGACTGCGCTTTGATTCGTATTCGCGACACCAAACTGGATAAAACTTATGCCATAATGATTGACGGAGGCCCACGGGATCTCGGTCTTGATCTGGTGGTTGCAAACTGTTTTGATTGGATTTGTGTGACACATTACGACGACGATCATTGGCGTGGTTTCAAAACATTGATGACCGAAAAGATTGTCGATAAAGGGGAAATCAAGTTCAATTGTATTGATCCCGGACAACCCATTTATGATGCGCATGAAACAAACGAGTTCTTCTTTGGCACAAACGCCGCTACAAAGCCAGAGCAAGGTCTATCTGACGCTGGCCTCAATTCAAAATACCTCGCTAAAAACAGGTTGCTTGGAGTGACTTCGCCTCTGGTAAAAAAGGCTGGTGATACTTTTCCGAAGGTGGAAGCGAACATCAAAGAGAGTACGCCTATCAAGGCTGACGTTCATATCGGCCGCAATCTCCTTTGCACAAACGTTAAGAAATTAAATGACAGTATTACCGATAACCTGACAAAGGAGCTCAAGGTACTTTCTGGAGTGTGGGATTTCAAATCTTTTCCTGCAGTGGTCGTTGTTGCCATGAACAGCTATGTCATAAAGTCGAATTCGAGCATTAAATTTGCGGGCGCTGAATGGTCGGGGGTGGGAGAGAATCCATATGCTGAGTTTGTTCATAGTACAACAGCAAAGGTAACAAGTTCTGATGCAAAAAATCGACGCAGTCTTGGACTTTTGATTGCAGTACAGCCAAATGAAACAGGTGTACCTGTTTATTTTCTTACATGTGGTGACCTCGTGAAGGATGTTGAAAAACAATTATGGGCAAACTTGGCCAAACATAAGATTTTCCCTCAGATCTTGAAAATAAGTCACCACGGGTCAGATTCATCTACACCGGAACCGAAAAATGGCGAAACAAATTTCTTTCAGGAATTAAAACATATCTTCAACTCTCATGGCAACAGGCATTATCATCCAGACGCAGGAGTCCTTGAAAGATTGCAAAGGATGGAACAAAATTTCTCTGTCTGGCTCACCAACCCTATTCCGGGATGCACAAACGATTTGGTATCTGCTTGGAACAAACGAAATGGTACGTCCCGCCCTCAATTCTTTATTGCTGGTATCCGTACAGAAGGCAAAGAGCTTGGACATATTGCTGCCAAAGTCAAGGAATCAGGCGATATCCAAGTTTCTTCTCCGGGAAACACCGAACCCAAAATCTGGTGTAGTGGATACGGGTTCACTGAAATATCTGATGTCAATCAGCATGGAGACGGAGTTTTCAAAGTCACATCTTTTGAGCGGAAAGGGACAACAACTGGATGGTACCAATCGGCTGTCGGAACCATACAAGTAACCATAAACACGGTCAAACATGAGTTTAATTGGAAGTGTTTATTTGGGCCCAACATATCTCGTTGGAATTTGGTGCTCAATTCGGAACAACCCATCACTCTAGACCAAATTCCAGGTGTTTTGGCGAATCTTCCGATAGATCGACCCCAGCTGCCTGACGAGCTGTTAAATGCCGCGTTTCGACAGATCTTCAGGGAAAGCTTTGTTCGAGGTGCTTCTTATTTAGATTAACATACATTGATTTAATTCATAGACACAGACACAGTGATCAACGTAACTGCCTTCTCGTTGGAGCTGAAAAGCCCTTCTTCATCTAAATTCACAAGTTTGAGCAACTGCATAGAAACGTACGAATTCATCAAGGAGTGTAGTTGGACTGGCGGCCAAATCACTTGCGGGTTCGAATTTGCGAAATGGGGGACAATCTTCCAGTTTTTCTATAACAAGGCTGTCGAATGTACACTGGTCTTTTCTGACAAGGAGTTAACAGTCTTTCAAATTGGATTGGCTCGAACTCAAACCCAAACTGAAACCAACAAAACTGACAGCAGCAACGATAATTCAGCTCGTGATTTTAACCCACCTGACACCCCTTTTTTAAATATTTTCGCCTTGAAAAGCGCGTTCTTCACCGTTAGTCGATATGGAGAGTCTTGGTCTTATGGAGTTGCTGTGGAATTAACAAATGTATTCAAAATTAACGAATTTTACGTTGCTGATTTGGCAGGCGATATTTTGGTGAACGGTGACAGCTTAATAACTTCTGCTACCCTATCTGCCAAGATAAAATGCGGCCAAAATACCGATACTACTGGAGAGTTGGGATATAATAATGGAACGTGGTACTTGGATGTTGAATATGCCGCCGCAATAAGGCATGACATTCCAGGGGTTACCCTGGATGCTGTACATACCTTCCTATCTTATGGCGGAAATAAGTGGACGGCTTCCGTCTCTGCAGATTGTTCTCTTGACCTTCGAAAAGATGTGTTGACATTGGGACAACTTTCAGCCTTTGGTCGAGCTCAATTGACACTATTCAATAATCAGTACAGTTTTAATTGCTTAGGGCTATTCAAATTTGATGCTGACTCATGGGTTTTGGATGCCGAAATTTATTTTTCCTACGAGTCCAGTACGAAGGCAATTTCCATTCAGGCTCCAAATATTGAGTTTATGAAAAAAAACTTGACTAACATTGGCGGCCTCAAAATTGAACCCCAATGGAGGATCGCTGCTAAGAACTTGTTATACACACAAATAGCGTAAGTCGACAAGCAATAAGAAATTCAAACATCTACTGACCATCTACCAGCAATGTGTCTCACTTAAGTTTTTCGATTATGATCGCAAAGCCAGGTATTTTGACAGTCAGGGGGAATTTCGCATTTGAAACCGGAAGAAAAACCTTGCTTGAAGTTAATATCGCAGTCTATGATTTAGGCAAGTTCTTTGGTATGTTTTTTGCTTGATGCTAAACCAAACTATAGAATTTCGAACTCTCTTTAGTGTCCCCACCTGGTTAAGCCCAGTTCTTGAATGCTTGAAAAAATTGATGAAAAACGCAGAACTAGCGGTGAAACTTGAAGGAGGAGAGCTTGTTTACATTAAATGCTCAAAGCTCGTTTGCAGCAATGCAAAGCTTGAGCTTCTATATTACAGTGACAGTTATGCCCAAACCAAAGAAAGAGAGGAAGAAAAAACTATCAGACTTAAATCAACAAGCAATGAGGGATGCGATGTGGCCAGCTTGTTACGTTACTTTTTAGATGACGAGATTATGCCCGATATTGGTTTGCAAGTTTTTCTAAAAGAAGCTCAAGTGTCTTTGACGCCAACTCGATTTAATATATCTGGTCATCTAAAATTTCAAAAAAATAATGTTTGGGATTTTCTCAAGTTGGTGGGAACTGTTATAGATATGGTGGCGGAATTTCCTGATCCATGGAACATCGCAGTTCATGCATGCTCAAGCACCCTATGCGGAAATGACAAGTCCCATCAAGTGATATTTGAAAGCGGATTGAAAATCGATGAGAATCGAGTTGATCTCACTGGAAAGTTCCAGTTTTACTGCTACCAAGAATCAGCCAATGGGAAAGGCCAGTCAATACTATGGCTCACGGCCAGAATTGGAGCTTCGTTAAATTTTAACTCTCCGGCGCTGACTCTGGGTGCGGGTGTTGAGGGAGCTGGGGATGGGGTTTGTTTGGGATCAATATTAGGGAATAATTTCAATTGGATTTCGTTGGGCTATGCTGAAATTGAGGCCAAGATGGGCAGAAAAACCGGGTTTTCATTCCAATTCAGCGCCGTTATACACTTGGATCTTCGGGCATCAAATGAATCGGTGGGTTCCAAGGTCGAGAATATTGCCGGGTCTTTCCTAATTGAAAACGGATCTCCGTCCATGCTCTATTTTGGTATCGAAAACTTTGGTTTGACTTCATTGGTTCGAATTTTCCTCAAGTGCAAGGCGAGAGATGAAAGAAACCAGAGTTCAATTAGCATACGCTCAATTGATTGGATGGACGATATTCTGAATATCAATCATTTGTACTTGCTCTTGAAACTGACAGTGAGCAAGGTTGGGCTTGAAGTGTTGCAAAGTCAAATGAAGTTCAAAGAGTTTACAAAGACAATCAAACATGCAAAAGCGCCACGCTTGGAGGACTCGGCATTTTTAGCATTAATTAAATTCAAATCTGATGCGGAGATGGTTTGTAAGGAAGGGAACACCGGAGTTGTTGTGTCAACACATGGGGCAATTCTTGGAGATACAGTGGAGATAGCTGGGTATTTACTTCTCGGAAAAGAAACTTGCGCATCATTAAAAGCAGAGGTGGGACCCATTAAGTGGCCCGCGTTAGTCTTGTGTGGATTGGATGATTCTGGGAATAGGGACTTGACACGGCCATTCAAACTTGACTTTCACCTCACTCTAGGGATAAAAACAGCCTTAAACCTGGATATGAAGCTTGGTATTAAGTTGTTTGATATCATTGAAGGAACATGCAACGTATGCATTGATTCAGACAAGAAAATGTGGTCAATTGCAGTAGATATACAAATTTTCAACAAGCTAACTGTCTTTGGAAATGTTCTGATTGACGGTAAAGAGCTCAAACTTGAGGCGCAATATGGCATATATACCACAGCTTGCATGAATGATGAGAAGAGACTGAACGACCTCGTTCGAAAGAAAAATCTAACAATTGAAGAAAATGCAGAATATACTCAATTAATCAGCGACGAAACACGCAAGAAGGGAATGGCTCAAACCCTGTTGGAGGCAGTCACCGAAGTGGCCACAAAGTTCTTGGACGATGCTACAGAAAAACTCAACAATGCTAAGGAGGAACTGAAAAAAGGAAAAAGCGCAGATCCATTTATTGCATTTTTCCAGACTATTGCCGAGGGCTTAGTCCGATTGGCATCAGCTATAGTTGATGCAGCCAACCAGGCAATCAACTGGATCTCAAATGTTATGACTAAATTAGTTGCTAGTCTTTTTGATGTTACAAAAATTTATGCAGGATGCGCATTTGACAGGGATACTGCTTTCATTGAGCTTGCCTTGGCAGTGACATTGTGTGGGCAATCCAACGAATTCTCCTGTAAAATTGACTTCAAGGACTTGATTGGCTCCTTGGCTCGTTTCTTGTTTTCTAAACTACAAAAGAGTGATGGAGACAAAGATAAAGGCGGAAACACAAATGCAGGGTCAATATCTGAGAAAGTGTTGGAAAAAATTAAAAATTTGCAAACTGCAGCACATGAGTTTTGCAGAAAACTATCTGAAGCAACTGAAAGTGAAGAAATCAAGGAAGATCTTCAAAAAAACATGAAAACATATCTGACTGAAGCAGAGATGAAGAAATTTGAAAATATCTCATCCCTTATCAAGGAGGAAGTCACGCCCTTCAAAAACAGTATGAATTAGTTACTTCCATTGATTCAAATAATTTGCATATTTAATTCCTTGTTTCCGATATAGATTTCAACCACAGCTTGTCGATAGATACAACCAAGGAGATTTACTGCAGTAACTTTCGCTTTTTTGACGACGAATACAAAAATAATCAGAAAGAAATACTTAAGTTCTTCCGCCGATGCATGTTACCAAAGGACCATGACATGTCTTTATACCCTGAGTGTTTGCCACCCGAGTATTGCAAACTTTGCATGACTCTAGTTTCCAAACCGAAAATGAAAGATCATTTGATGGGTTGCTTTAAGTGTGGGCTTTGTGGAGATAGAAACAGTCACCAGGAGGAGCTTTGTCCAAAAATTGAGATAAAGTGTTGGAACGATGGCTGTAATGAACAGATACACCTCTCATCAATAATGAAACATGCTGGATCATCAGGTATTTTCAGAGATATTGTTGCTGCAAATTTTAATGCAACATACAGAATGCAAATCTCGAAAAATTAGTTGCTATCAGTGCCACAAAAAGCTACAGGGAATGGACAAAAAATCAGTTAATCAACATTTACAGACGGAATGTACGCAAGAAATCATCTGCCCAAAAAATCCCAACCATCAGTACCAAAAGAAGGACGAACTAGCACACTTCCAATTTTTCCATCCTTATTTTGAAAAGCAGACTCCTAGTTTAGCCCACGTGCGCAACCCATCCCAATTTACTCAAGGAAATCAAATAGAGAGATTTACTCCCACAGAAATGGCAGCCATGTTTGGAAGGAGCAAAGATTTGAGGCTGTTGAGTTTGGCACGGTTTGCCAATGAGCAAGTCGTGCAAACAGACCAGTCTGCTGTACTGGCATGCAAATATTGTAAACAACCATCATTTTCCAGTATGAAACATTTGGTTTTGCATTGGGGAAAGGACTGCCCCCAATTTATGGTTCGTTGTGATTCTAGGACACGGCGGAAATACCAATGTGGGAATGATTTCCAATTCAAAAAGAGTTGCTTGTGCAACAAACAAGTGCTATTGAAAGACTTTCGAAAGCATTTCTTGTATGATTGTGATGATGCTGTCATTGAGTGCAAGGATTGCAGTTCCAACCAACCCACAACCATCCCATTGCACGAATACAATTCCCATTGGTATGAAAATCATTATGCCAAACAAAGTTGCCTCAATTGTGGAAAATGCTTTGAAGATGAAATGGAATTGACTAGCCATTTACTATACGAATGCCAAGACTTTACTTGCACAAACGATGGTTGCATGGTCCACTTGAAACATTACTCAGATTTTTTGAAGCATCTGCAAGTTTGTCAGAAGGTAGTCACTTGCCATAAATGCAACGGCACTTATCCTGTGGGCAGGGCTTTTAAAGACCATTACATTACAACACATATTCTCAATGTTTGTGGCACTTGTGGCAGGGAGAAGAAGGATAATCACAAATGCTTCAAGGATGAAGAGTTCACAATTCATCTTGCTGATGATGTAAACTATGGATGTATGGGAGGGATACCTTCCGAGGATGAACGACATATTCCAATCAAATTCATGGCAGAGCCGGAGAATGAAATTCAATTCAAATTTCCAGGATTTTACAACTATAAAGTAATTGATGAAAGTGGCAAGAGCAAAACAAGAAAAAATGCGACCCCTAGGAACTTGGATGTTTATCAAATGAATCCAGGATCTGTGTGTGGCCTTTTTCCAAAGCACGATATTCTCCACAACTTTGCAATCTTCCCAGTTGGATCTTTTGATACAGAAAAGAAGACAATCAATGCTGTTTTCTTATTCGAATCAACGCAGTGCTTTCTGTATGTTAATGACAAAACTCTTACTGATGGTGGAGAAGAGCTTAAAAAGCGGAGAACATTGAATAGTGAAAGCATAATATTTACTTTAAAATTTGTGACTGAAAATTAATAATACATCTTTCCCGTATGTCTTCCAAACCAAAACACCGTAATATATCTGCTGGTTTTAGGGTTCTTTACTCATGGGGGAGGTGGGGGAGAGTTAGGGTTTCTCCGGAAAGTTTTATGGTTAGGGTTTTTTTTTTAATTTTAAAGTTTATTGCCTCCGGTAACCCAGGAGGATAACATGTTGATTTGCGGCGAGCTAATGTAAGCTTTATGTGGTTGATTGTTTCTCAGGAGGCAAGTTGTTGTCTTTTTCCCTGCCACAGACTCCGCTTTTATAGCGTTTTACTGTTGCTTTAGTCCTTTACACGGGCCCATTGAAACCTGGAGAGAATAGGGTAAGAGTTAGGGTACAGACTCATTAGCTCAGAGTCAAGAATTACATGGTCCCATTGAGACCTGTTGAGGTTGAAAACCTCGTATCCCATTTGCCCATTGAGGCGGTGCATCAACTTGACATGGCGATTTCCAATTGGGGGAAATTAGTGAAGGGGAAATTTATCGCCGTCTGACGGCGTTAATACTCAATAATAAAGGTTGCATTTACAAAATGTCTTCATCTTTCTACATGTGAGCAGCTGATAAACCACATGCCGCCAAGGTCCAAAAGCATAACCCATCTCTGGTTAAGGCGTCCCTTAATCTCGGCAGCGCACGGCCGATGTATTATGGTGTTTTGGTTTGAAAAGCATGCAGGAAAGATGTACTTGGTGCAGCGGTCAAGGCGCTGGCTTTGAGAGCGTTATGCCCCAGGATCAAATCGCGGAAACTCCTTTTATTCTAACAATAAAGATTCGGGTTGAATTATTCAATCCGTACAACTTATAGTTTATTTATAATCTCTGTTAAGTAGTGCAAGTGATATTGTATCTTTATGCGTAATATTCAACATTCCCCCGCAATATTACTTGGCTGCGTTTCGGGGTGGGGTGGAAGATTTGACTTCTTGCAACATAGCCAAACTTTGTCACCCAAGATTGAATGTCGCCTCTTGATGTTCAGTAGGCCCAACTGCTTTCGTTAAGAAATCAGCCTACATTTGTTCGGTCTGAGTGTCCTCAAGGACCACTGTGCCGTTGTTAATGTGGTAGTTTAAGTTCTTATCTTTCACGTCCATATGTTTAATACGTTGATGTTGACCTTCCTCATTAGCGATGAGAATACTTGACGTGTTATCTTGTTTAATAACAATATGATCTTGACCAGAAATACCCGAAGATTTCATAAGCTGCAATAGCCAGATAATCTCGCGTATGGCTTCAGAGAGCGCAATGAGTTCTGCTTCAGTGGATGACAAAGCAACAGTAGTCTGTTTCCTTGACTGCCACATGATTGCAGCGCCAGCGAAGAGAATAACAATGCCTGTTCTAGAAGCGCGTCCTTTAGCTTCAGCAAAGCTTGCATCTGCGTAGCAGATTGGTCGTAGTGTAGGATCATTTAGGAAATACTTTCCCCCGTCAACGCGTAAGATTTCATTACCTGGTTTCTGGTAACAAATTCCCAAATCGCGCGTACCGTTGAGATATAGAAGAACGCGTTTCAGCGCTTTCATGTCCCCGTTGGTAGGTTGAGTCTGGTATTGTGAAAGAATGCCAATACTACAAGAAAGATCGGGACGAGTCTTCCCTGCTAAGTATAGTAAGCACATGACCACAGATCAATATGCTGCGGACTCAGCAACATTAAGAAAACCTAACGTATCGTCATGTTTCCAGTTCCTGGTCATCGGATTTGGTGCCGTGTCAGTAGAATTTTCTAGTCCCGCTAACGTTAAAATTTGCTTCGTGTAAATTGGTTGACCAATCCACGTAGAATCTTCAAATTGAACAATCTCCACTTTGAGAAACCATTCAGCGGGTCCCTGCTTACCTTTACCAAAGCGTTGGTTCAGCTTCATTAATTGAAATTCAGCTTCAACTTTATCTTCAGTAATGTAAAGCAAGTCGTCAACATGACTAGCCATTTGTAAAGTGTTCTCGGGCCGTTCGGCTCCTTAGGAGGTAGAGTTTTGATTAGATGACAAATGTCAGCAGGATCAGACTCAAACCCAAGAGATTTGTGAAAATTGATGAGAGTTTCAAACCAAATACGCGAGGCTTGGTGAATCCCGTAAAGAGACTTGTCAAGCCTACAGACAATTACTTGCCCATGTATATTGACTTTTCTAAACCCATGCGGCATTTCTAGATACAGTTGCGTATCTGTTTCACCATGTACAAATGCGTTTGGGACATCCACTTCGAAAACAAATTTACCTGTGATCGCTGCGAAAGCAATAAGAAACCGAATAGTCTCTGTTCGCGCAACAGGTGAGTAAGTTTTGAAATAATCAAGATTCTTGACTTGGGGAAAATCCGCGTGCAACCCAGCGGGCTTTAAAACGTTCCAAAATTCCCTTGGCAGAAATTTTGAAAGCAAAACCCACTTGCCTGACATAAGGCGAGCGCCTTCCGGTAAGACAGTTTCTGTCCAAGTCTCATTATTCATGAGTTCGTTGTATTCACGTATCATGGCAGCTAACCAATAGGCAGCAAAGACTGGGTCTGCCATGGCCTCCTCGACAGTGTTTGGGATCTGAGGCAAGTTCTCTTTTCTCCAAATCTGTGTAGGCACCGGGCTCGGGGCCGGAGTTACCCAAGTAAACTTGGCAAGGTGATCACGTAAGAAAAACAATAGGGGTGAACTAGAGTCTAGCAGTGACAGTTTTACTGCTTTTGCAATATCAAAGTCATTAGCTTCCCAATCCGGCAAGGATTCTTCGTCTGAATCCGAACCCTTGGAATCCAATTTTTCCGATAAATCCTCATCACGTGGCAGCGATGAAGATTGTGGTTCAGGTTCAAGACTCGAATTAGACATTCCTGAAGTGTCTAACAAATCAAGCGGATAGCTGGCCTCAGCTAACTCAAGAGTGGAATCTTGAGGATTCATACCAAGGTGAATGGCATCATGAACGATAACGTGACGTAACTGGTCAACTTTACCTGTCCGATAGTTTTCTACTAAGTAAACTTGACTGTCAATTCCTTTGTAACCAAGAAATACACCAAGTTCAGACTTTTCAATAACATTTCTCCTTGAGCGTTGTTCATCAAAGATAAGAATGCTTGCAAGGGAACCAAAAACGCGTGCGTTCTTAGTGTCAGCGTGTCTTTTAAAGAGCGCAAAGAATGGTGTTCCTTTCAGGTAAGGATGAAACAACATGTTCTTCAAAACGCTGCATAAACAGCGCGTACGTAGTAATACTCACGCGGCAGTTTACTTTGTGAGAGTAAGCACTCAGTCATACCTTTTAAAGTACGAACTGTACGTTCTACAAGACCGTTGAATTCTTTAACATAAGGAGGAGATGCAGTCAACTCAATTTTATTGATGCGTTTAGAACAAAAATCAATAAACCATTGGGTTGTCATCAGTTCTGCAGTGTCAGAACGTATTTCCCCCACAAGTACATTGTGGTCGCGTTCAAATTTGCCAATGTGTTGGCGCATTGTAGAACATGCGTCGCTTTTAGATTCCAAAAGATAAATGGAAATCCATCGCGTGAATTCATCGACAATACATAACCAATAGGAATCATCATCCGGAGATGAATCATCCAGGTGGATAATGTCTGCATGAAGTCTACCACCAGTGTGTGTTGCAGGATTGTTTGTAGAATAAATTTCTGTGCGTGTCATTTTATGCTTAGCACAAATCAGACAATTCTCAAAAGTTGGTTTCAAAAACATATATTGAAGAGAATCATCAACAACATAAATTTTAGAT